>CAUYPO010074871.1:0-20196 GCA_963574435.1 Cheirogaleus major | reverse complement strand
GAGGAGCGCCTGCTGCCAATGATGGGTAGACTCAATGGCACAAGGGTTCGCGCCCTTGGATCCGTGTGAGGGCTCGGCTATGCCTGTGTGCCCCCTGCCCATGCCCCTGGAGGGGATTGATCCTGAAAGCCACCCCACCCTCCAAACTTCTGCGCATAAATCTCTGCCCCAGAGTTTGCTTCCCAGAAAACATGACTGAAGACAATAGCAACATTGGACAAAGATGAGAGCAGAAAGGAAAATTATAGGCCTGGTTTGAAAAATACTTTGTGACGAAGTTGGCTGATCTCAGGACTCCAGACAATGTCGCCTTTGGAACCTGGGAAAGAACTTCAACTGCAAAAGCAGATTAAAGAGAAAGACTGTACGGCTGTCTCACTAGCAGAAAAGGAATTCATACAATTCGACTCCAATTGATTGCGATTTAAAAAAATAAAATTCTTATCCCAGTCTTAGGAGAAAAACCTCCACAAACTCCAATCAAGGGGCATCCTACGCTACATCTGACCACCGATCCTCTAACTAAGGTCACTAAAAACCAGGAAAGTCTGAGAAACTCATAGCAAAGAGGAGCCTGAAGAGACAGGATGATGGGCCGGACGCAGTGGCTCACGCCTGTAACCCTAGCACTCTGGGAGGCCGCGGCAGGAGGATCGCTCAAGGTCAGGAGTTCGAGACCAGCCTGAGCAAGAGCGAGACCCCGTCTCTACTAAAAATAGAAAGAAATTAATTGGCCAACTAAAAATATATAGAAAAATTTAGCCGGGCATGGTGTGCGTGCCTGTAGTCCCAGCTACTCGGGAGGCTGAGGCAGGAGGATTGCTTGAGCCCAGGAGTTGGAGGTTGCTGTGAGCGAGGCTGACACCACAGCACTCTAACCTGGGGAGCAGAGTGAGATTCTGTATCAAAAAAATTAAATTAAATTAAATTAAAAAAAAAGAGACAGGATGATGAAATGTAATGTAGGACCCAGATAGTGTCCTGGAACAGAAAAAGGATATTGGTGAAAACCAAGGAAGTCTAAGTGATCTATGGGTCATACTTAACAATGTATCAATATTGATTCATTAATTGTAATAAATATTTCATACTAGGCTAATCTTTTAAAAAGCAACAAAAACAAAATATTCTCTTGTCATTTAAAGTATCTATCTCTTCAACTTCCTTTCTATCTTTTTCTCCTTTTTTTCTACTATTAAAATAAAACCATTCATTGCTTAAAAGTTTGAGCACAAGTCTTCAGATATTTATGCTTTATTATTATTTTTAAAATTTTTAATAAAGGAGTCATACAATGATGTAACGGAGGTCACCTGTACTAGAAAAAATAAACATTTTTAGCAAATGAAAAATCTCCAGAAAACATCATAGTTAATGGTTAAATATTAGAAGCATTCCTTTTAAAATCAGGAAAAATATAAATACTACCCTTGGACATTACTTACATTTAATATTAAACGGACATTATTGTCAACTAAATAAGACAAAAAGAAAATATATAAAAAGATGGGAAACAAAATTATTTATTTGTATATATGATTACCAACTTTGGAAATCCCAGAGAATCTGCAAACTACGAGTAATTAGAGAGTTCAGTGAGTTTTACACAAGAGCAATATACCATTCCTGCTTTAACCAATTAGAACACTTAATAATAATATTACACACAATAACTGTACAGTCCCTAGAAGCAAATCTAACAAAAAATGTGAAAGACCTTTAAGGAGAAAATAATTCTAAAATTATTAAAAGATATTAAAAAATCCTATGTAAATGAGAAATCACATTTTAAATGTCAAGACTTAGTATCATGCCTGTATCAACCCCCCCTCAAATTGATCTATGAATTCAATGCAATATAAATTCAAGACCTAAAGGAGATTATTAAGTTCTTGTACTTAATAAGCCTGTACCACTTACATACCACTTTTTCTTAAAAATCAGTGCATAGCTGTCATGGGTTGCTTTTATTTTTGTTTTTTAAAAGGGAACAAACACATTGTTACTAAGAAAGCAGCCTTTTGTTTCCACTGTAATTGTTTCTAAATAACATATAAATATTTAGAAAAGAATTGTTCCTCAGATCCCCACATTCATGATAATTCTCAAGCTGATGTTGAGAAAATTGACTTCAAAGGGAAGAAAAATAATAGTTTTAGAAAAATGTGACTATCGTTTTTTAAAAAGAATGAAAAATCTTTTGGGATCTATTGGAGGATTAAGTTGTAGGAAATAACAGCTAGCATTTAGAAACCACTTTCTATGTGCCAGGCCGTGTGCTCAAAGCCGTGTGCAGACTTTCTCATTTAGACCTTAAAATAAGGTGACATTATTAATCAGTCTCAATTTATTGGTGGCAAAATTGAACCTTGGAAAAATTAGGGAACTGGTAAGGTCACCTAGCACGTAACCAGCAGAAGGAGCAAAGAGTCTGAAAAGCAGACTTGGTCCCTTAAATACAAAGTGGCCCAACCTCTTAAGCGTAATTCCTCCTCTATTGCTTACGTTTAAAAAACAAAATAGGCTGAGAATCAGGAGACTTATGTCCTGGTCAAAGTCGCATAGCAGTATACTCAGAGAGTTAGGTCTGAGCCAGTGTGTTCATGAACAAAAATTTTATTAAGTGCCTACTATATGCAGGGCACTCACGAAGGTTCTGGAAGAACTCAGAGTTCCTATCTTTTAGGAATCTACAGTCTTTTACTGAAGGAAGATGATTACAGTAGTGACTATCGTAGGCTCTGCAAAAAGAAAAAATCTACTTAAGTCCAAAAGTCTTAGCTTTGATTTTCTTTATGCACAAAATCAAACGTGAGTGTCTTATTCTGAATGGTTAATACTTCTTTCTCTTGGCAGTGACAGAATCGAAAATTCCCGAGACACTTCCCATTGAATATATTAAGTGTTCAAGACAAATGCATTCGCAATTCTGCTCAAGGTACATAATTATCACACAGGAATTATTTATGAAGCGTGGATGTCAGCAGATATATTTCTGAGTCGGAATTGAGTATAAAAATCTTCAGGTTAAAACACGGTGCTGTATTATTTAGTGCCTTCCGTTTTTAGAGGAGGTTGAAAAATGTAGTTATTTAGATTTTTGACAGTGCGGATGTTTTTAAAAATGACTGTGACAATGAATCTTATTCTGGAATTATCCTTTGATACCCAAAAAAGCAACACACATTTGGGTTACTTACATATCTGTAGACATGGCAAATTATATGACTTCTTTGGCCCCGTTCCGTCACTCCCAGTCATGGTACGCTTCGTGCATTTGGGGGTGGTTTCTCTCTTCAAGTACCTATTATGAGGTTAGCTCATCCCCAGGCCAAAACTATTTTATGAGCTTCCTCCGAACAACGTGTCATTTTGCTGGGTCAGTCGCAGGCCACTGCTTGGTTACGTCTCAGGTCAGGAGGTGGTACTTACCTTTCTGAGCAGGCTCAAGATCATATTCACATATTATAGACACCATATATCATATGCTAGATCAGTGGTTCTCAGCCAGGGGTGATTTCCCCACCTATAGCAGAGACTGTGCACTGTCTGAAGACTTTTTCAGAAGCTATGACCAATGACATCTGTCCTCCACGAAGTAGGAGATCTGAGAGGCACATGGCCAGAACATCTGGGCTATTCTTGAACTGCCCCCGGCTTGGTGGAAACTGAGTGGGCCCCTCATTCCATGAACTTTCCCCGAGTCCTGTTCCACAAGTGACCTGGCAAAATGCTTGTTTGTTCAGAGGAACGTTATAAAATAGTTTCCGGCCGTTCTGGCCTTCCCACATTGTACATGATGAGGTGCTTCCAGTTTTTCCCAGTCTCTAAGCTCTTTCTCCTGTGTTCCTAAACACGTGGGTTCCTTCTGCCTGGAGTGAATCTTCTGCACCCATTTCTCCAGGCCTGTTCCTTCGAATTTCCCCTACACCATCTTTCCGCGGAAGAGTCCTGTTGACTCCTAGACCAAGACAGATGCCCTCGTGTCTCTCTGGAATTCTTCTAGCCTAACCGTCACCCTACAATACTTCTAGTACTTGTAAATATTGTCCTTTTGTCTACTAACTGTATCACGCATAAGCTGCCCCTCTTTCATTTACCATTGTACGCTCAGGGCCAGGCACGGAGCTGATTAATAATTCTCGAATAAATTAGTACCTTGTGGAAGACACGCTAAAGAAAAAAAGATGTATCATGTAAGGCGGTCTTCATCCTCCAATCGCTTACAACCTGGGATGGGTTTCTCAGCAGAAGATGGTGTGAAACGATCAGAATTAGTGAAATATCTGAATTAAGGGAACTTTCAGAAGACTTTTAGATTCACTTAGTCAAGGATTGAGCAGCCAGTAGGATGTTAAGTTAAAGTTCTAACAAGCCCACTTCCACAATACGTAAGACTAACACATGTACATGCATGCTCCTGGGAGGAGAGTTTTAGGTGGCACGGAGGAAACTGACATTAGTTTATACCCTTCTAATTTGGAATCTGAGCAGTATTAGAATGAAGTTTATCTTTGAATTCCCTATGAAGAACAAAGACTGGCTACACCAATGAAGAGTGTGCAAAATGGCGGTGGGAATAGCAGCCTACGGCTCACAGAGTTTCTGCCTGACCAGCAGCTTCCTTCCATCCTTCCTCCTCTCTTAGAGATTAGTCTTCCTTTTACTCATGGAAACCCATCCCATGTGGTTCGATAGGAAAGGCTTTACCTCGACCACTACAGGGATCGGCAGGTGATATTGATTATTATTTATTTAGTTAATATTTATTGAGGACTCACTACATTCCAGGCACTGTTCTGGTCACTGGACGTATCCTAACTCATTTAACGCTTACAGTGACATCATGTGATAGGGGGTTTCATTGTCCTCATTTGACAGACGAGAAAACCAAGGCCCAGATAAGTTAGAGAACCTGCCCTGGTCAGAGTGATGGTAAGTGACAGACGCGGGCTTTGAACTCGGTCGTCCAGCTCAACGGAGCCGCTGAGCTATTATAATGACCTCATATTCTCGAGGACAACGCAACACAACGCCTGTGTCCCTTGGCCACAGTGATTAGTTCAGAGATGGGGCTTGCCCGAGTCAGCCCAGTTAGATCCTTCTGGGAACTTTGCTGGAGCCGATGGGGCAAACAGTATTGTCTTTTCCCAGGGATATTTAGTCGTAAGGACAACATCAGCCCAAGCGTCCCAAGTTCATCGCCCAAGGGGAGAGCTCACCTTAGCAAGGACAGAGCCAACGAGGAAGACAGAGCCAAGGACGGGACAGTGGTTAGGGACGCCTGGTGATGGCTTTTAGGAATATTCTATTGTATTCTAACTTGCTACCGTGAATACTTGCAAATACACATCTAAGTAGAGCGCTACTCTGCCTTGTGCCTGTCACGCAAGTTTGGCACTTACCAACATTTTACCAATATATCCCTGCTTGTCCCCAAAGTCTCTTTCCTCTTTTTACTTTCTTGCTGGAGTATGTTAAAGCAAATCTCAAACCTTATTTAATTTCCCCCCATAAATACAACAGATTGTTATATCCAACACGTAAGGAATTTAAAAAGAAAAAAAAAAATAACTACAATGGTACAAACACAACGTAGCAAAATTAGTAAAAATTGCATTACCTTCTTGACCACTGAGTTTGGCCCTGCCATGAGTTAACTGACTCTCTTTTTCTTTTTAAGACAGTTTAAGATGAAGTTTCTGTTACTGGCGACCCAGGAGTATGCTGAATCGAAGGCAGTGGGAAGAGTCTGCATTATTTAGGAGTACACAGAATTCTTTTTTCAGAGCGACTTTGACAGCAGACATTAACACGTAAGTAATGACTGTCCTAAGAATCATTACGTAAATAAATAACACTTTATAGCTTCATAACTCTCCATAGTTCACAAAGCCCTTTTGCATGCAGTCTGTTCTCAGTAGCTGTGTAGGGGTGTGCAGTGATTGTCAACGTCAGCTTAAGATACAGCTTTGTTGAAAGACTTCTGCAAACTCGGTGAAAGTGACATGAAGGGACAGAGTCAAAGCTGGACCATCCTCCTCCTAACTGGGCCACTGGCTCCTACCGACCTTTTCTTATGAACCTCCACGAGTCAATGGTTCTAGATCCATGTGAACGTCTAACAAAAGGTGTAAGTAAATAAATAAGGTGCATTGAGAATAATCAGAGCATGTGTGTACATTTCAGTGCAACGTGAACAATGCAAGAAAACTAATCTGATCATCTAGACAACATTCACGTACAGCAGCTATTTTTAAAAAAACTCTGGCAAACTCTTCCAAAAGAAAATATTATTAGCCCTTTTACAGAAGTGCTTAACTAGCAGGATTTAGCTTTGATCTAGTGAGCCAAGGTAAACTCAACAACTTTTCTCAAAGAACTAAGACTCTTAAATCAGACCCTTGGTTTCCAAAGTCTCAGCCAAGAAGTCCAACATGGTAAACTGTCTTCTGCTTCATTTATCTAATTTGGAGAGATAAAGGCCCAAGCTGACCTGGCAGGATTTGAACCCATGGTTCCAGGAAGTCTGAAAGAGCCAAAGATTATGCTTGGCCACGGATCATTACCCCTGGCAAGGAAAACACACAGCATTAAGCCTATTTACACTGACAAAGCTTTCTAAGATAAGGGATTAAAATGCTCCCTAAAAGCAGAGATTCTTGGTGTCTGCCTCGATGCAACAGGTAGATCATTCCAAAACACTTCTGAAAAAGCCTTTGTTTGGAATATACTCCATGGAAAGAACAAGGTGCTTATTTATCTGTGATCAAAAAAAAAAAAAAAAGAAAGGAAAAAAAAGGCAAGCAAGCTGTTCTTCCCTCCTCCTTTAATAGGAGTAAAGTCGGAGCAGGAGAGAAAATCTCATGGTACTCTGAGATCGGTTAAAAGCAGGTCATTTTCTCCCCCATCGGGCTCTGCGGTAAGGTGGGTAGAGTGAGAACCAGAGAGAAAGACTAGCAGCTTCTGTTCCCGTTTGTCCTTAGGCAGATTGCCTCATCAGTTCGAGAAGCCTTGATGAAGAGTGTCTCAATTTACCCATCTAAAATAATAGCTGTTTCATCAGGGGTATTGTGGGGTTTAATTAAGCCCGTGAAGGGTAATGAGATCCTCAGATAAGACCCTGTGTAAACACTAAGTGATACATGTCTGCACACACACACATAGAGGCGAGGCCCGCAGATCTGAATTTATCTGACAAAGTTGTTTTCTTCTTCCCATCAACATGCCTCATGATAGTTTTGTTGCCTTAGACTTGGAACATAAATTCCTTCAGGCCAACATTCTCCAAGAATTGCCAAATGCTCAAGACAGGCACCTAGGGAAAAGGTTAAGGCAGGTGACCTAAACAGCCACCTAACTTCCACCACATTTTAGTGGCTAAACAAAATGACAGTGCCCTTCCCCCCAGAGAAGTTGTTGTGGTGCCCCCAAACTCATTAAGTTTCCATATTTCTCCTAGTTTCTGCTGAGCCATCCGTAGGCTGTGGCCCTCATCCTCATGGTCCAAGTGGCTGCTAGAGTTCCAGCCATCACATGTTGAGTCTGGCCAGCAGGAGGCTGTGAGAGGCTGGCTAATGGTCTCTCAAGATATCCATGTCCTAATCTTTAGAACCTGTGAATGTCACCTTTTATATGGCACAAGGGACTCTCCAGAGTGATTAAATTCAGGATCTTAAAATGGAGAGATTATCCTTATCTTTTCCTTACAGAAAAACTATTTGAAAAATCCCAAACCCCTTCATAGCAAAAACAATAAACTAAGAATGGAAAGAAATTTCCTCAACTTTAGGGCACTTACAAAAAAACTCACAGCTAACATTATATTTAAAGGTAGGACTGAAAGCTTTCCCTGTAAGATCAAGAACAAGACAAGAATGTCTACTCATGACACTTTAACTCAACATTATACTTGAGGTTCTAGTCAGAAAAGTCGGCCAGAAAAAGAAATTAAAAGGCATTTAGTTTGAAAAGGAAGAAGTAAAACTACCTGTATTTGCAGATGATATTATCTTGTATATAGAGAACTCTAAAGCATAAAGCAACTATTAAAACTAATAAATGAGTTCAGCAAGTTTATAGGACACAGATCAACCTGCAAAAATCAACTGTATGTCTACACAGTGAACAAACTGAAAATGACATTACCAAATTAATTCCATTTATCATGGCATCAAGTGGAGTAAAATACAAAGGAATAGATTGAATGAAAGAAGTAGAAAACCAGTACTCTGATGAAAGGAATTAACGACGACCTAAATGAATGGAAAGTCATCCCATGTTCATGGACTGGATGACTTAATGTTGTTAAGATGTCAATATTCCCTAGATTGATCCACAGATTCAATGTAATCCTTTTCAAAATCCAAACTAGTTTTTTTTTGAGACAGAGTCTCACTTTGTTGCCTGGGCTAGGGTGCCATGGCGTCAGCCTCGCTCACAGCAACCTCAGACTCCTGGGCTCAAGCGATCCTCCTGCCTCAGCCTCCCGAGTAGCTGGGACTACAGACACGCACCACCGTGCTCAGCTAATTTCTTTTTCTATTTTTAGTTGTTTGGCTAATTTCTTTCTATTGAGATGGGGTCTCGCTCTTGCTCAGGCTGGTCTCAAACTCCTGAGCTTAAGCAATCCTCCCGCCTCGGCCTCCCAGAGTGCTAGGATGACAGGCGTGAGCCACCGCGCCCGGCTGTTGTTTTTTTCAGACATTGACAAGATGATCCTAATATTTATAAGGAAATTCCAGGGATTCGGAATAGCCAAAACAAGCTTGAAAAGATAGAAAAATGTTGATGAGATCACACTTACTAATTTAAAAACTTACTACAAAGCCAGGAATCAAGACAGTGTGGTACTGGTATAAGTATAAACATATAGATCAATCAAATTGAAGTAAGAGTCTAGAAATAAACCCTCACATTAATAGTCAAGTTATTTTCTACCAGGGCACCAGAAGATGTACATGATAGCACATGCAAAAGAATGAAACTGGGCCTTTTCCTCACACCCTACACAAAAATTAACTCAAAACAGGTCACAGGTCTAGATGTCAGACTTCAAACTCCAAGACTCTTAAAACAAAGTATGAGAGTAAAGCTTTGTGACTTTGTTAGGCAATGGGTTCTTATTAATAGATAGGCCAGCAAAAGTACAAGCAACAAAAGGCAAAATAGAAAACTTGAACTTCATCATGATTAAAGACTTTTGTGTTCAGAGGATACCACCAGGAAAGTGAACAGGCAACCCACAAAATGGGAGAAAACATTTGCAAATTATATATCTGATAAGTGACTTGTACCTAGATTACATACAGAACTCTGACAACTCAACAATAAAATGACAACCCGATAAAACAATGGTAAGGATGTGAATAGACATTTCTCCAAAAAATAAATACAAATTGCCGATAAGCACACACAAGGATGTTCAACATCTTTAGCCAAAATGAAAATGCAGATGAAAACTGTAATGAAATACCACTTAACACCCATTAAGATAGCTGTAATAAAAATACAAACAATTCCAAATGTTGGTGAGAATGTAGAGAAATCAGAATCCTCATCTACTACAGGTGGGAATTAAAATTTTGAAGCCACTTTGAAAACTCATCTGGAAGTTCCTCAAAAATTTAAAAACTTAAGAGTTACTATGTGATCAGCATATGCCAGAGAAATGCAAACATATGTCCACGCAAAAACTTGTACACAAATGTTCATGGCAGCATTATCCATAAGGGCCCAAAGTGAGAAAAATACAAATGTTTATCAACTAACGAATGGGCAAGAATAATGTGGTACATCCATATAATATAATGTTATTAGGCCATTAAAAAGAAATTATAACATGCTACGGCATAGGTAAACCTTGAAAACATTCTATTAAATGAAAGAAGCCAGTCAAAAATGACAACACATTGCATGATCCCATTCATGCTAAATGTCTAGAAGAGGCCAATATATATACAGACAGAAATTAGACTGTAATTTACTAAATCTGGGGGATTTATTTGAGAGAGATGGGGAGCGACTAATCATTGGTATAGAGTTTCTTTTGGGGCTGATTAAAATGGTCTAAAATTGACCGTAATGATTATACAACTTTGTGAATATACTAAAAAACATTTAATTTTATACTGTAAGTGGGAGAAGTGTATCATGTATGAATTATCTCTCAGTAAGTTTATATACAGAAGAGAATGTGCTAGCTGAAAGAAAACAACCAAAGAAACAACTACAACAACAAAAAACACACCTGGGGTTATCTTCAGCCCATACATCACCAGTTTCTGGTATCCAAGATGGATTCTAAGATCTTCTTCACCTTCAAGATGTTCATTTAATGGCAGAGAAGCCTGACCCAGAAAAAAGGGAATTAATTGTTTAGTATAAATGATTAACAGGTGACTAAGAGGTAATTATATGTGTATCAGCTGACCAACCTCATGAAGAAATGAGGAATAATAGTTATGCCTAATTGACCAAAAAGAGAGGGAGAAAAAAAAAAGTTAGCCACCATCCTCACCCTTAAAATAACATGGTCTGAAGACTAAAATTTCCTTGATGGGGACGCTTGATCTTACAAACTGAGAGGCAAGAAAGGTCTTGGAAAGAGTAAGAGGTTTGGAAATAAGATAGTCCCAGGTTCGATTTCAGGCACTATCCTTGGTTTCCTTACACCTAAATGAAGATAATAATTACTATCCTGAAAACTTGTTGGGAAGATTCAATGAATATGGTTATAAAGTGCCTGGCACATTGGAAGTACTCAACAAATAGTAATTTCTATCCATCCTTTTGCATGGCGGAAAGCCAAGCTATAGAGTATAAGAGGCTACAGAGAGAGCATTTCTTCCGATTCACGAGTGTAGATCCAAATCTACCACCCCGGTCCACATTGCCATTTGCTCCTTTTTAAAAATTTGCCACATGTGATCTCCCTCTGTTCTGGGGGAAATCCTGGTTTGCTCATCGGCATAAGAGTATGTGATTTGAGAAGTTGTGTTATTTCATTTAAAGAAGAAAGGAGAATTCCCTACCACCACCGCTACCACGACCAAAAAGCATCAACCCTCTGCTTTCGGATTTCTACACCCATTGGGCAAAAGGACAGAAAATGATTTTTCCCACCCAAAATAAAATCCAGCTTTGAACCTAGAAAGATCCTAAAGAAAAATGTGGCATAAAATCCTGTGAGTGCCACCAATCGCTGCAACGGGGAAGGACCAGGTGTCACAGGAGAATACAGGGCAAGAGGACCTCACTTTGCACACCTGGCTCTTAAAGGAGCTGCGTCACCATTTCTGTCTCCTCTGGCCCCTCCCCACCGAATGGTTTAAAACTGGCCTTTTTGAAGTTGGTCTTTTAAACAATCATTTGCTGTCTTTAAAAAGTTTTAAATGGCTGTCTCAGTAAAAGTGAAATCAATATTCTTTCAGCCTGGGCTTTTAGCAGATAATGTCTCCCTATAAATCACGGGCATAATGACACCGGAATAATTCATCATCTCATTACATTTACAGATGATGCGCCACATTGTTCCGAGGCGAAGGTTATCTTCCCTGCCTGGGACTCCATCCAGAAACAAATAAAAGACCAAGCAACCTGATTATTTCATGGTCCGTTTATAGAAGCTGTTGTGGATCAGTTTTCCATCTGTCAGCCACTTTTTCTTTACAATCCTTCTGGGCATACACTGCGGGGATAGATAGATCCTTCCAGCTCAAGAATTTCAATAACCTTTAAAACTTTATTTGTTGAATAGGTGCTTGTTTAGGTTGAAGATGTTCTCTGCACTCTGGGCTTTTTTCTATATCAGTGCCAAGTCCAAGGTCATTTCTATTATTAATAAGAAAGTCGAGTATTTATTGAGCACCTGCTATGTGCCAGGTGTGGCACTGGATGCTGAGGATGCACATGAAAAAAATAGCATGGACATGTTCTGTTCTCAACGAGCTTACCATCACATGAGGGAAAATGATCAAAGAACTCTTTGCAAATAATCAGGCCACTATTGCTGGTGGTGAGTATTAGGGAGGAGAAACAAAGTGTGCTATTAATAAGAAAACCTCCTACGTGGTCTGGTGGGACATAGATTATAGAAGTAGCTCTAGAGTGATGCTTCAGGTAAGACCTAAATGTTAGGAATATCATACCTGTTCCACGAATACTTGACGAAGGAAGGGAAGAATGAACAAAACAACAAAACAACAACAAAAAAGGGAATGAATAAATAGTTCAGCCAATAGCTCCAAATTATGAGGGCCTGTTCTTGACCCAGTCAAGGAGAGCTGAATCGGGGGACAGTCAATGAAGACTCGCACAGACCTGTGGCATTTTCCTTTTACCCCAAATTCTTACCATTTATACAGACTGCTGGAATCCTGGCCGGCGTAAGTAAGTGCTTCAGAGAAAAACAGTCCTGAATGTGAAATTCAGAGTTACCCTGTGTGGTTAGCAAGAGGGCCACGTATGATTAACTCCACTTTAGCTTTTCTTGGTGTATTACTTCGGAATCTCAATTTCTTCAACTGTAAAATAGGAATAATAAGAGCCTCTTAAGGCTGCTGTGAAGATTAAAAGAGATCATGTATCCCAAAGTAGAAAGATACAGGGGTAGAGAAGCTAGGCTGGGTTTTTGAGCAGACTGTGTTTGAATCCCTGCTGGGCCACTACCTAGCCACGTAACCTTGGGCAAGTTATAAATAGTTATGCTTTAACACAACATATGTTTTCCTAAAATCACTATACTATGCTAAATTGGGCAATACAAACCACAGAGCTTATAAGGAAAAAGGGGCTAGCATCACAACGTACAAAAACTTGACAATGATATATTTTTTTTAAAAAAGATAGAAATCTAATGTTAAAAGAAAGACTTTAGACAAATTAAAATTACTAGTAGAGTTTATTTGCTCAAAGAACAATTCATGAAGCAGGCAGCCCTCAGAACCAGGAGAGATTCAGAGAGCTCCACCCAGCAACCTGGGCAGACAGTATTTCTAGACAGAAAAAGGAACTGACATACAGAAAAAGCTTGCTTGGTTACAATTTGGCCTTTGCCTTATTTGGGCATGGTGTGATGAGGCATTTGCTTTATTTGGACATGTTGTGATTGGTTGGCAGCCTGTGATTGGCTAAGACTTAGCTATTTGTTACAAGAATTAGGTTGCGACTTGATACATATGGAGTCAAGATACGGAGGAAGCTTTAGGACAAATTTAGTTCAATTTAACACTAATAAATTGATAGCTAAGAAATATATAAATATGACAATAGGCCAGGTGTGGTAGCTCACACCTGTAATCCTAGCCCTTTGGGAAGCCAAGGCAGGAGGACGGCTTGAGCCCAGAAGTTTGAGACCAGCCTGGACAATATCAAGACTTTGTCTCTACAAAATAATAATAATAATAATGATAATAAACATTAGTGGGGCGTGGTGGCTCATGGCTGTAATCCTAGCACTTTGGGAGGCTGAGACAGGAGGATCACTTGAGCCCAGGAGGTTGAGGTTGCAATGAGCTATGATGACACCACTGCATTCTAACCCTGGCAATGGGATAAGACCCTATCTCATAAATGCATACATACATACATACATACATAAAACAAATGTGGCACTCTGCCTCGAAAGAGACCTGGCATTTGCTTGTGAAAGTGGGTGTGGGAAGGGTTGCCCTTTGTGAGCTATTGTGAAGTGGTGGAAGGAGAGTATCTGGAATCGGACTGAAAGTTCTAGCAACAGATGTACCGTGTTTCCCCGAAAATAAGACCTACCCCTAAAATAAGCCCTGGCAGGATGTCTAAGCATTTGCGCAATAGAAGCCCTACCCCGAAAATAAGCCCTAGTGACGGGCGTGGCTACGCAGCGCATCTGCACAACCCATGCATGTCGTCGCGGAGCGGTCAAGAAGACGAGCAGCCCTTCTCATCTGCCCCATGAAAGCTCTGTGGCTCAACAGGAGAGATCGGGGCCAATGGTTCTAAAGGAAATAGAGTCGCAAAAAATTCAGGATGGAATTGGGGGTTTGGAGAGTGATGATGATGTTCCAGAAGAAGACGACTTCACTATACTTGAATAAATGTAGATTGTTGTACCTTACTTAAAAAAAATAACACATCCCCTGAAAATAAGCCCTAAGGTGTCTTCTTGAGGAAAAATAAATATAAGACCCTGTCTTATTTTCGGGGAAATACAGTATGCTGTGTAAGTTCCTCCTATTTCTAACTTACTGAATGAGTATTATTTGTCTGTTGCTCTTGTTTAACAGAAAAAAAAGAGTATATTTATTGATGCATTGCTTTTATTTTTCACAGATTTATTCTGTTATTCTCTTTTAATAGTGAAAGTACTTAGGACTATTAATTTTCTGCTAAATACAGCTTTGGCCATATGGATTCATAGAGTTCTTATTCGCTCTTAACAGTTTATTATACTGTTTGCTTTCCTATTTGAACCTGAGTTCTTCAGAAAAAGTTTTTGGTTTTTGTTGTTGTTATGGCTGTTTTCCATGTGGTTGAGCTATGCATTTAAACTTTTGCTATTAACGTCTAATTCTATTTCATTGTAGACAGAGCATGTAGCCTATTAACATTTTATATTTCATAATTTAGTATGGTTTCTTTGAGGTATAATATATGATCAATTTTTTTTTCTAAATTCTTCCTGGCTCCCTAAAAAGAAAACATATTCTTTATTTTTAGAGAACAAAGTGCAATAAATATTTATCAAATCAAGTTTATTAGATTATTAAAATACTCTGTATTCTGTGTTTATTTTGACCCATGAAAGATCAATAAAAGTATATTAAAGTTTCATACAACAATTCTACTTCTATTAATTTTTCCTTACGTTTATAACAGCCTTTGTTTCATGTACTTCGAGGGCATTAACCATGTCAATAAAAACTCAGAACTCTCCTGTCTTCATTGTGAAGTCTATTTTAAAGAAAATATAACCTTCTTGATCACATTTAATATTTTTACGGCCTTTTATTTTATTTTGTCTAAATATTGCCAAAATCACTTTTTGCTTTATTTTGCTTTTGCCCGATAAATCCTGTCCATTCTTTTTTTTGTTGTTTTCAATCTTAATGAGTTACTTTGTTTTTGATATATTTCTTCTCAGTAACCTCTGGTTAGATTTTGTTGTCTAGTGGAAATACGGGGTCATTATATTTTAACAGACTAGTTTAATGAATATTTTGCAGAGACATTCAGCTTCACACAATGCTTTTGCATTCATATTTGCTTTTCTCAACATAAAAGATACATGGGAATGTAATTTCTATTTTATTCATAAGGAAATTCCAAACCAGGTGGTTAAATACATTTCCCAATGTCATTCAGGTAACATGTGGCAATGGTAAGACTTAACCAAAGGATGCTAATACTAAGAAAATGGCTTTTTACAAATATATAATATGCCCTTGTTGAACATCAATTTTCAGTTGGACTATTTGGTCAAATTTTCTGCCTTTTCTTCCACTGGGGGACTTTACACCGTTTGTATTGGCACAAATATGTTTAACTGTACCTCTACGATCTTATTTTATGCTTTGTGCAGTTTATACTTCAATGTTTTTTCTTTGTTTCATATGTAATTGGCCCTCCGTATTCTATGGGTTCTGCCTTCATAGATTCAACCAATCGTGCATTGAAAATTTTGAAAAAAAATAACATCTATACCAAGCATGTACAGACTTCTTTCTTGTCATTATTCCCTAAACAATACAACGACTTTTACATAGCATTTACATTGTGTTGGGTATGATAAATAATCTAGAGATAATTTAAAGTATATGGGAGGATGTGCACAGGTTATATGCAAATACCATGCCATTTTATATAAGGGACTTGAGCATCCATGGATTTTGATATTTGTGGGGGTCTTGGAACCAATCCCCCACAGCAACCAACGAATGATAGTACTTGGCAATTTAGACCAGGCTGCACATTGTTTTCTCCTTCTATTGACTTGAACGTCATACATCCTACTTTTATTTCTAATAGTGGTACCTGGTATACCAAAAAGAATATTAATATTTGTTGAATGAATGAATGAGTTTTAAATTTTAAAGCTTTCAAATACTTCAAATCTTTGAGTCTACCCCTAGAAAAAATGAAAATTTGTCACTGTTTTATTTCTGGACCCTGTAAATATAATCCTGGGTTTTATTATTACTTAGTATTAAATATTAATATATTCAATCCTTAATAAAGTGTTGTTTTACATCACATGCTTTCTCTTTCAAAAATATAGTTTTACATTTGTATTCAGTGTTATAATCAAAGTTGCAATCATTTCATTCTTATTTTTTGTTTAGTTGGTTTAATTATTCATAGTCATTTTCTTCTCTGTTACTATTCATATATTCTTAACTTTGATTTCTCTCTCCATTATCTGGACCAGCACTTCCAGTATTAGTGTTTGTAAGAATCTCCAAGAAAGACTAACAAACAGACTGCTACATTTCATCTCAAAAGCAATGCTCTGTTCTAAGCAATTCTGTAGATTTTATAGCAATATTTTATACCATATAGTGTGGCCAAGAAAAAGAAAAAGATAGGCAGTCTTATTTTTGCTCCTTTAGACGGTGGATTGTTTTCTTTGCCTGTGTACTGAAGGATTTTTTTTTTCTTTATTCTTACAATGTAAAAAAGAAAAATGCCAAATTATGATATAGAACCCTTTTCATCAATGTTGCCAATAGTTGAAAAGGCCTTTCAATTTTTGTTTTTTGGTTTTGGAATTTTTTTGTTGTTGTTTTGTGCAGAAGAAATTGTATTAATCTTTCATTACTATTTCTGTCCTAATTGCTCTGCCTCAAGAACATCAATAATTTTTAGATTGGTTATAGGTATTTAAGTCTATGAACTCTATCTTTTTATATTTTAATCTTTTCTATGTCATATTTTAATCTTTTTTGCACTTTTCTTTTTCATTTTGACAGAAGTTTTTTTGTTTTTGTTTTTATTTTTTTGGTTTTGGTTTGTTTGTTTGTTTTTTGGAGACTGGGTCTCTATGTATGTTGCCCAGGCTGGTCTCAAACTCCTGGTCTCAAGTGATCCTCCCACTGAGTAGCTGGCTCTACAGGTATGAGCTACCACACACAGCTAGTGATTTTAAAAAAATGCTGATTTCTTTTTATCTTCTAATGCAGATTTTATTTCTATTATGGCATTTGGTCTTTTTACAATGTTTTCTTGACAAACCCATCTCTGTTTCCAAATAATTCTACTTTCTCATCGCCTAAATTTCTTTTCTCATTTCTCTTTCTGTTTCCTAATGCTGTTGAAGATGCCACACTTCTAAAAATTCCTTCATATCTCCATGGCAAATTATCTCAGGAGGTCAGCTTTTATACTCTGAGTTTCTGAAATAATATTCCCTTGTCCATCATGATTTCTTTTTATTTTCAGTTTATCATCAAAAAGCCAGCATTTTCCAAGAAAGGGATGATGATTGTCTTTATTTTTGTATCACTCAAATCTGCTACAACTGGATGATAAGTTGGTTTGTAGAACTTATATCCCAATTCCCAGCCTCTAGCAGGTTTTCCATCTAATTGACCTGCTTGGATGGGCATAGAATCTTCTGGTTCCACAGGGATCTACATTCAAGAGGACCCACCATCCTTACATTCAGCATAGCTATAGTGCTTTAACTATGACAGATATTGACAAGTATACTTCCAAAATATTATTGCCCCATTTAGCAGCCAGAATAATAGCCTTCCAAAGATGTCTACATTCTAATACGTAGAATTTGTGACTCTGTTAGGTTACATGGCAAAGGAGAATTAAGGTAGCAGATGGAATTAAGGTTGCTAATCATCTGACCTTAAAATAGGGAGATTATCCTCAGTTACTGGAGTGGGCCCAATGGGATCACAAGGGTTAAATATCAAAGAGAAGTAGAAGATTCAGAGGGATGCAATGTGAGAAAGACTTGACAAGACTTGTTCACACTAACTGTGAACATGAAAGGAGGCCACAAGCCAACAGATGCAGGCAGCTTCTTTCTAGAAGGTGTAAAAACAAGAGAACAGATTCTCCACTAGAGACTTCAGAGAGGAATTCAGCCTGGCTGTACCGTGCTTGTAGCCCAGTGATACACATCTCAGACTTAAGACCTCCAGAACTGTAAAATAATAAGTCTGTGCTCTTTTGAACCACAACATTTGTATTAATTTATTACAGCAGCCATAAATACCTAATATATGACGATCTCTTTTACCAACCACTATTTGCATTTTCTACATGCATGCAGAAAAAGAAGGCTTCATTAAAAGTAATGCTTCAGAAAAGTACTTATAATGTATAGCAGGGGTAGGGAACATTTTCATGTGGGAAAGTGCCTTAATTTAGCTGTAATCTAATAAGGCCACATTCAAGAAACTTCAATTAGATGTACTTAAAAATGTATATCGTTTTGTAAAAGTCTAACTACTATGTATTTAATAATTTCAAAGTGAAAACTATTTGTTAATTTTAAAGTTAACTAATCTTTTAATGACTTTGTTGTGCGTGCTTTTTGTTGGAAAGCATTTGAATACTTGGTTACAGCATGGAGGTCTTCCTCAGTGTCAGTTGATCCTCTAGATGGGTACCAGTTATTTGTGGCCTTAGGGTATCTTGATTTGAGTTAAGTAGGAGGATGTAGATTCACAGCACTAAGTGGTTGAAAAGCAAGAAAGCATCTTTTGGGCATGCTGCTGAAGATGTGGGTATTCTATTGCATTTTTCCATATTTCAATTGGATATTTCTTAGCATCAAACAATGACTTCAAAATGTCATCTACTGAGATCTCAATGAATACCATCAGTACTTCTTTAGGTGCCTTGGTGATATCAACTAGGTGAGGCTGAAATGCTAACTGGAGTGTGATACCATGATTCTCAAAGTCAGTGAACCTTTCCTTGTATTCTCCAATTCATAGGTCTCTAACAGCTGTGTGTTCTTCAAAGGATTCCCATATATCATCCTGCTTATTAATGACCTTTGCTAACTGGGGAAAATGTTCATTCGAACTTTCCCTTTAAAGAAGTGTTTTGAAAAAGCATAGCTTTTTTCCAAAATGCTTGGATTTTTTGCCACATATCGTATATAGACTTAATTTTACCTTGCAAAGAAATATTCAAGTCTTTTTGATTTGACATGATATCATACAGAAATGCTATGTTTCTATAGAAATCTTCTTTCGATAATTCACATTGCTTATTCTGTTCTTCATAAAATGGAAATACCTGTTCTCACAGAGATAAAATTTTGGCTAACACCTGTCCCTGGGATACCCAACACACATTAGAATGATACAGCAAATCCACACTGAATACCTCATTGTTCAACTTTAGCATGTTACAAAACTGAGAATGCTTTGTTGCATTTGCACAAATATAGTCAACAATAGTTATAACTTATTGCAAAGTGTCACTTAAAATGCTTTAGCACAAGATTTTGCTGATGCAAGGTACAATGAAAATAAATGAGAGTATCTGGATCTGTTACCGTGTTTCCCCGAAAATAAGACCTACCCATAAAATAAGTCCTAGCAGGAGTTCTAAGCATTTGTGTAATAGAATCCCTACCCCAAAAGTAAGACCTAGTGATGGGTGTGGCTACGCAGCGCATCTGCACAACCCATGCATTTCGTCAGGGAGCAGTAAAGACAAGCAGCCCTTCTCATCTGCCCCAGGAGAGCTCTATGGCTCCACAGGAGAGGGCCGATGGTTCTAAAGGAAATAAAGTCGCAAGACATTCAGGATGGAATTCGGAGTTTGGAGAGTGATGATGATGTTCCAGAAGATGACGAATTAACTATATTTGAATAAATGTAGATTGTTGTATCATACTTAAAAAAAAATAACACATCCCCTGAAAATAAGCCCTAGGGTGTCTTCTTAAGGAAAAATAAATATAAGACCCTGTCTTATTTTCGGGGAAACATGGTAATACTTTTTTTTATCTGCGTAATAAACCCTTCATGCTTTACTGTCATGGAAGGTGCACCATCTGTACATCTGCTCACTGAATTTACCCAATTCAGTCCAACTTCACAGTATTTATCTTGAAAGTTCTTGAAGATGTTTATTCCCCCCGTTCTGTTCAGAAGATTGCCCAAAGTGAGTAACTCTCTGTAGCAAAGAAAATCTTCTGTTATGACCCAAATGAAGTATAAAACCTGCACTGAGTCACTAATA
>CAUYPO010074869.1:0-22824 GCA_963574435.1 Cheirogaleus major | reverse complement strand
CCTAACCCAGACCTACTGAATCAGAAACTGTACTCAAACAAGATCCCTGGAAGTTTCACAGGCACATTAAAGTTTAAAAGGGACTACTTCGGAGCAAGTTAGGCAAAAAGAAGAGCTGAGAAGACTTGAGTAGCTACGAGCTGGCTTACTAATATTAGAGCAGGAGAACTATCGTAGCAGGGGCCCTTGGGCCACACTGAGATGGTTTAGGCAGTAATGAGGGATGCAGAGGAAGCAAGCCAGGCTTCTACTGCGTGACTTGAGGACAGCACGGGGCCCGCCCTCCTAGGTGCTGTAGAACATCTCAGGCTTTATCCACACAAGGCCAAAGCCTGAGTATAGATTATGCAAAGAAAGCCTAAGCAAAGTAAAAGGGAAAAAAATTGTTTTTCCAATTAACGAAGGATAATGAGCACTTCCTAAAAATTGTGCTTGGTATTATATGCCACACAAGTCATTTTTATTTTGCTTATTTTTCCAGAGAGGCTGCACCAGGGCTATCTAAGATAATTACTTTGCTTTCAGTCTGGTTGAGCAGCAGCTGTTCATGGTACCTATGACTCCACCTATAAGATCAGCAAGATGTAATAAACCAAGAAAGGGATTTTCAGTAGACAAAGCTGTGCTTGAATCCTGGCATGGACTCTGGGCAAGTCCCTTATTTCTTGAAATGGAGATAATAAACTACAAAATGCTGAATGCTAATTACAATGAATTATTCATTATTGGATGGAAATATAGCAGCATAGCTTAGCCTGGCTTGACTACTAATGGCACCATTGTATGTCAAGTAAACTAAAGCTTTGAGAGGTATGGCCCAACATCATACAACTAGAGTGACAAAGCTGTACTGGTAGGTGCCAGGTATGTCTGTCTCAAGAGTCCAGAAGATGGTCAAACCTGATACCATCACCTCCGTGAGCCCAAAGCACTTTCTCCCTCCCAGAGCCTTCCACTGTGCCCCATAACTGATGCTCCTACATCTTAAGACAAAATTACAAGTGAACCAGATTTACAAAGGGTGCTCATTTACAATTTATGTTGGGGGAGTAATCATTTATCTTACTACCATTCTGACTGCAAAAGTCATTACTGACATTTTATTTTATTTATCTTTGGCAGTTTTAAAAAAATTATTATGGGTATATAATAGTTGTATATCTTTATAATTACTGGTATTTTAAATTGTGGTCTGTGTGGTCTTTGCTCTCCTTTGCTTCTGAATCATTTGATTTTTTCATCCCCGAAAAAGCTAACTCTTCATGTCAACAAGAAAAATCTCAAAATGAGCTGGTAAAACAAACTCCCCATTGACTCTCAGACTATAAAACAACTAACCTTTTCCCTCTCTCTTTCTACCCTCCCTACCCGCTCCTCTCTGCTCTTTTATTTTAAGTGCTTCAGGCTCCCTCCCAGGCTGGAGAATAAGTATACCTTTAGCTTGGGTGAAACAGAGAAGGTTGAAACTGTAAGATTGAATAGATTTGAATTAATACAACTTTCTCTCAGACAAAAGCATTTAAAAATTCAGCAAAGGTCAGGCATGCAGAGAATGCTGCATTTCCTGGTATCTTCTGATTAGCTTTTAAGATAATTAAGGGAGCTGGGAGTATTGCTTGGGCAACTGCCGCATTCCTGGAGAGAAGCAGGAAGGACAGAGCTGAGAACGCTGAGCATTAACCCTGCTGGCTCACCAGCTTCTTGTGCATTTACAAATTCTTTCTCTGGCTCCAGCCACATATGGGAGAGCCCAGGGATAGGTGAACTGCAATCTCCCAGTACTGTGCATGCATCACCCTTAACTATGCATCTTACCCCTTTCCTGGGGGAGAAATTTGCCATCCTCATTTCAGTAAGGGAGATATTGCTACACACACACAGTCCTCAAAACAATCCAATGTGGCAGCTACTATTATTATTCCCATTTTTTAGATGAGGAAACTGAGGGTCTAGACAGACTTAGTAACTTTCCCAATAGCACACAGTAAATATTGGGGCTGGAATTAAACCCAAATCAGCCTGGCTGAAGAGTCAGAGCTATAGCAAGAGGTAATATTCCTGCTTTATCTAACTTTCTTGTTTTACATCTACATTTCCATAATGGCAAGGTAGCAGAGAGAAGCAAATGTCCTCACAATAAAAAGTCGTATGTGTCCCCAATAACTGCTAGGCTTCTTTCTTACCATTTAGCTGGCCAAGCAGCCAAGCAGTTACTATTAGAATAAATATTCAACCTACTCTTATTTCTTTCTATCTTTCCTCAGACTGTGAACTCCTTCTGAGTAAGGATCATTTGTATAACTCTCCCAACATTGACACATTGTAAGAAAGAAAAATTGGTATTTGCTGGGTATTTACCATCGGCTGTGTCAGCTATGTAGCACACAGACTACCCCTACCCCTCCCACAACCCACCAGACATCGTTAATCAATCATAGTACTCTTCCCTAGCAAGGTCAAAAAGAGATTCAGGATCTTTCTTAACATAATACTTTAGACAGCCACTATGAACCAATCCGAGTTGATACACTAAGTGAAATCTATTTACTTTTCCTTGTCTAAATTCTTAATTGGGTGCTTTTCCATGGTCCTTGGTATATGAACATTCCTACCAAGTTTGAGTTATGTGTGAGGTTGCCCAGAGAAAGCAAAAGCCATCATAACACAAAAATATTTGGTAAATTAATTGATCACTCTTCTATTTCACTCCTCCTCTGCCATCACTTCCTTCCCTTTTTACACTAGCAGGGACACTTGAAGTAATGAATTATGCTTTTTGTCAATTGTTTTGCATAGTGTATGTGCAAAAATACAAAGAGATGGCAAATCTTGGGAAATACAAACTTTTTGGAAAGTGGGTGAAAGTGTTACTGGCAAACCACTCAAATCAGACGCGTGAAGCCATTAACAAATGAGAGTCTGGGAAAGTCACACCAGTTAACAATTGAAGAAGAGAAAATTCAAGGATGATGACAAGATAGGTGCTTCAAAAGAGATCATTTGAATATCAAAGGATTGAATCGAATCCCTTGGGAAAATTGATAAAGCTCTGGAATATTTTTGCAAAGAAATGACCTTGTTTATGCATGTACTGTGAGAAATCAAACATACAGTTAAGGATTGTACCATACTCCTGTACAAGTTTGTCAGAAAACAATTACGCCAGGAAAATTAGTCGAAACTCCAATTGTCAACATTTTTGGTTTGTTTTCAGAAATCAGGGCAAGATGTGACTATAGCTTATTTTAGTTCAAAATAGAGAAAATAAAATTATTTCCATACACGAGATGAAACTAATGTTTTATGATGAAACTAAATGTTTTATTTTTCAAGATAAAATACCAATGGAGGCCGGGCACGGTGGCTCATGCCTGTAATCCTAGCACTCTGGGAGGCCGAGGGGGGAGGATCGCTCAAGGTCAGGAGTTCGAAACCAGCCTGAACAAGAGCGAGACCCAGTCTCTACTAAAAATAGAAAGAAAATTAATTGGCCAACTAAAATATATAGAAAAAATTAGCCGGGCATGGTGGCACATACCTCTAGTCCCAGCTAGTTGGGAGGCTGAGGCAGGAGGATAGCTTGAGCCCAGGAGTTTGAGGTTGCTGTGAGGTAGGCCAATGCCACGGCACTCCAGCCCAGGCAACACAGTGAGACTCTGTCTCAAAAAAAAAAAAATTAAAATTAAAATTAAAAAATTCCAATGGAACCTTTCCTCGCTGTTTCCTGAGACATGTGGTCCGCATGTCTCACACAGGATACGTGTGAACAGATGTCACCCAAAACCATCATTCCTATGTGTGAGGGCCTCCCCTGTCTCATTTATTTTTACAGCCCCATGAGCAGGTGGGTCATTTGGGCTTGGTTCTACAGTTGAAGAAACTGAGGCCAAGAGGACACAGTGAGAGCCATGTCACCCTTCCTCCAGCAGCCCAGCTCTGCCCCATCAGCTGATTGCCAGAGGATGGTAACCGTCTATTGAAGGAAGCAAGGAGTGACTAGAGCAATTAACCCATCGTCGAGGACCACCTACCCATCCACTAGGAAAAGAGGAATTCCCACCTAGGCAGCCCTGGGTAGCCTCTCAGTGCCATCCCTTCTCTACATCCTCCAGCTGGCCCAGGGACCAGGGACTCCTCCATCTCTCTCTAAGTCTTGCTCCCAGTTCTGCTCCAACTCTCAGGGCCTTTTCAGGGGGCCCCCAGTGAGTGAGGCTTCTCCTGGCCTGTCTCCTGCCCCCTGCCCCCTCTGCCTCTCGCCCCAGAATATCACTTTCCCTCGACCCTTGGAAATGAACTTCGTCCCTGTTCTGCCCCTGCCCCACCCCCATCTTCTGCCAGGCAATTGGCGCCTAAGACCAGCTCATGCCAGTTTCCAGCCCCGCGGGGAAGAGCCCACCATATTGGCTGTAGCGAGAGACGTGGCTCTGGCTTTTGTGGTCTAACCCAGAAAAGCCAAGGGAGGCAGAGAGGGACGCTGGTCAGGCAGGAGGAGGGGAGGGGAAGCGTCATTTGCCAAAGCGGGGAGGGGTAGCAAGCGGACCAGCCCAAGGCAGGTCTCCACTTCTGCTCCAGTACGGAATTTAGAATTAATTCAGGGATTTGTGTGTTTGTTTAAGCAGGAAAAAAAGAACAAACTCGGTCTAAACATTTTTACAGATGAACTGACCAGAGTTCCCAGAGAATCAGTGATTTGCTGAGATCACACAAGTGAGAGCCAAGCCAGGGCCCCCGAGGCCCTGAAGATCGGTCACCTTAGCATGTTCGCAGTCATGTCTCTGACCCGTGTGTGTCCACATCTAGTGAGGTACTAAATTCCTCAGTTCCCCACGCATAATAAGGTGCATGGTGAGACGGGGTCAGATTAATTTTGTGTAGAAGCATCTGTAACTAATACTTCACCAAGCATCCAGAGGAAGGTATGTGTCCCATCTCCTGACTCATCACGTTTTTTTGCCTGTCACATCTCCCAAGAGGTTAGGTATTCCCAAAGGATTCCTTCTGAAATTCCTGGGCAATATAGCTGAATGGTTAAAACTGGGGTCATTGAGCCAGACAGAATAGAGCGTGGCTCCATAACTTTCCAGCTCTGTGACCATGGGCAGGTGAGCTAACCTCTCTGAGCCTCAGTTACCTCATCTGTGAAATAGAGATCATATCCATCACCACACAGAGTTGTGAGGTTTCAGTCAGCAAATGTGTGCAAAGTACCTAAAGATTCAGAGGTAGACTGCTTTCTAGCCCACCTCTCTAGGGTCTCATTCCTCCCAGTCCTACTCCAGACCTTTAGAGATGCTTCCTCCGCCCCCACTGCAAAGCTGCCGATTGCCGTGGACGCTGCAATGCTGAAGGTCCATAAGAGCAAGAGACAGAAGGTGTCTAGCCAGGCTCCCACCACCCGCCTGCTACGTTTCCTCGAGATAGACAGGGGCCCAGCCCTCTGTTAAGCCTGCGGGATGCTTTGTCCAGGCTCTGCTTCCTGTGCAGGCTGCCAAGCAGAACCTCTCAAAAGTCTCAGGCCCCATGTCCCGTTTCCAGATTGCCTCTGCTCCCAAGCCAGCCCCCACTAATCCGGTCAGTGTGGCCAGCAGAGGGGGCGAGGTTTTGGGCTGCCCAGCCGGGTGGTCACATGCCTGCCTCTACCACCAGGAAACGAGGTGCCTGGGTGAAACCACATGCAAGACCTGACTGCTGTTCACAAACACAAGCACTGCAGCCCAGCAGGTAGGTTGGGTGGGGGAGGGGCCACAGGGGAGAGGAGACTCCAGTCTATAGCATTTCACTGGGTCACAGACTGCTTTTAAAAGAGAGGCTCTGGTCTGTGTGCTTGGTTTTGTCCCCCAAGTGACTGTTTCGCTATCTGTAACGGGGGTTCTGAAAGTGTGGTCCAAGGACCCCTAGGGGGAGATTGTGAGGTCAAAACTATTGTCATAAGAATACTAAGATGTCATTTGTTCTTTCCACCTTTAATCTCTCACTATCGTGCAGTGGAGTTTTCCAGAGACGGTGCGATGCTCTGACGTCATCGGTGCTCTGATGGATGATGGAACATGTTTGTGTTTTCCTGTGCTTTCAAATATTCTCTGCTTTAATTTCCAATATGGCAAAACTCATTAAATAGAATCCATATAAGCTAAAGCTCTTTGGAGTCAGCAGTAATTTTAAGAGCATAAAAGAGTCCTGAGCCCAAGAGGCTCTTCTGACAAGGCCCTTATTCCTTGGCCCCAGCCCGCAGGATGAGCAATGAACTTGGTGCAGGCCGATGGGCTGCCTCTGCTGCCTGCAGGAGGCCACCTCCTGGAATCAGAGTTTCATCTTCTTTGTCTGTCGAATGCTCCATGCCAAGAACGCAAGTGCCTGGAGAGGGAGTCTGGGCTACACCCAGAACTTGAGGCAGCCACTGCTTTGCAAGTGGGGAAGGGAATGGGGGCCCAGGCAACCGATCCAACTGCAGCCAAGTGGAACATCTCGTAAGGCGGGAGCAAGAGTCGGCCAGAGGTGCCAGCACCTAAGGATGACACTGGGGCCTTGCCGTTTACATACAGGTCACTTGGTGGGTCAATCCCACAATCACCGCCCCATCCCTGGTAGTGGCCGCATTTTGCTCTTGAGCTCAGTAGCGAAGGAATAATTACTGGAAACACTTAGCGTTTCGAGAGAAGGGGAAAGACCAAAGTCTGAAGGAGAAAATGGCCTCCACAGCTAAGTTCTTTCCCGTATTTATTACCAGGGACGCATGCAGAAGGTCAAGGGAGTACACAAGGATGTGGAAACTCAAGCAAGCGTAGCTCTTTGCAGATAAGGAACAAGATGTGTAGATATCACCTAATAATTCTTAGAACAAAGACTTAGCTACGGGACGAAAGTTTGGGCCTTTGCTAACTTCTTTAATAACTTCTGTACATGGTCAGCTGTTTTCAGATGACCTTTGCACACGGCAAACAAGCAGCTTCTGGTAGGCGTTTCTGCCTGTCCCTTCATTCACTCTGCTCATGTTCTTTCCATCCATCCATCCTTTCTTCTAGGCCCAACCCCAGAGCCCCCCAAGCTCCTGGCTCTCTGGCAGTTGTGAATTTAGTGGGTAAGGCCTCAGGATGAACCTCTAAATTTAACCTCCAAGCCTGGGGGTTACCCTATGGTCAGCCTCCCTTTTCCTCCCCATTTCTCTAGCTGCCCTCGCCATCCACACCAACACTATCAATAAAAACAGATGCGAGCCACTTGTGTGATTTAAAATTTTCTAGTAGCCCATTTTAAAAAGTCAAAAGAAACACATAAAATTAATTTTAATAAGATTTTATTTAACCTATATGTTCAAGGCCAGGCACGGTGGCTCATACCTGTAATCCTAGCACTCTGGGAGGTCGAGGCAGGAGCATCGCTCGAGGTCAGGAGTTCAAGACCAGCCTGAGCAAGAGTGAGATCCCATCTCTACTAAAACTAGAAAGAAATTAGCCGGACAACTGAAAATATATAGAAAAAATTAGCTGGGCGTGGTGGCACACACCTGTAGTCCCAGCTACTTGGGAGGCTGAGGCAGAAGGATTGCTTAAACCCAGGAATTTGAGGTTGTGGTGAGCTAGGCTGATGCCACGGCACTCTAGCCCGGGCAACAGAGCAAGACTCTGTCTCAAAAAAATAAAAAAATAATAATCTGTATGTCCAAAGTGTTCTCATGTCAACCTATAATCAATATAAACAATTAATAATGAAATACTTTTATTCTTCTTTGTATTAAATCTTTGAAATCCAGTGTGTTTTTTAGACTTTGTATATATCTCAATTTGGATATTACATTTTTAGTAGAAAACTTGATCTGACAATAGATGTTATGAAATTTATGCTTGAAAAAGTAGATTGACATACACAAGTTGTTCCAAGCATATTTAGAAGTGGTTCCAATGACTGAAGTACTTAAATATCAATTTTTAAGTTTAAATTAATTTAATTGAATTTAAAATTTAGTTTTTTGGTTGCAGTAGCACATTTCAAGTGCTCAATAGCCACATGTAGCTGGTGGCTAACATATTGGAGAGTGCAGGTCTATAAATAGACTGTCATCTCCTCAAACCCTGTCCACTCTTTATCATTAGCTATGTTTTGTAATTAAAATAAATGTATGAAAGCAACACATGTTCATTATTCAAAATGCAAACGTATAGAAATATAAGAAATAGGACAGAGTGAGAAGGTGCCATCGACAAACCAGGACATGGGCCCTCACCAGACAGTGACTCTGTCAGCCCCTTGATCTTGGACTTCCCAGCCTCCAGAACTATAATAAATTTCTGTTGTTTATAGGCCACCCATTCTATGGTATTTTCTTATAGCCTCCCAAATGGACCAAGGCAATGTCTAAAGCACATACAGACATACTTGTATCCCTGTGACTGCCACATCAATAGCAGCACACCATACTCCTGCCATCATCTGCCTCCAGCTCTGTGCCTGGGCAGTGGCTCCCCATCACTATGGGTCCATCCCACAGGCCACTTAACTAGACCCCTGTTGAAGGACACCAGGATAGTCTCTCCATCTTTTGCTACTTACAGACATGCTTTGGTGACTATGCCTGTGCCGCTGTCCTTTCACTGATGGGGGAGGACATTGCTATATCCTGCAGTATTTCTTCTCGGGATGTGCATAATTTAGCCAACTTGCTATTGAAAATCATTTAGGCGACTTCTAATTTTGTGCATAACAAACAGTGCTGTCATGAACATCCTTGTACATAAATCTCTTAGAATAATTCCATGCAAAGAAATTGTTAGGTCAAAATGTATTTGAATTTTAAATTTTCATCAATATTGTCAATTTTCCCTCCAAAGAGCTTGCACTGACATTCACTTCTTCCAACTGCGTTTAAGGGTGCCTCTTCCCCTGCAGCCTCACCTAGACTGTTTGTTATAAAAACGTTGTGATCTTTGACAACCTAATAGGTGAAAAATATTAACTTGCTGTTAAGTTCTAATTAGCATTTATTTAATTACTTATGCAATTGGCCATTTTTCTCTGTTCTTATAAGTCACCTGTCTGCCTCTAGCTGCCCGTTGCCATGTCCTTTTTTCTTTCTTTCTTTCTTTCTTCTTTTTCTTTTTCAGTAGAGCTAGGATCTTGCTCTGTCACCCAGGCTGGAGTACAGTGGCAGGATCATAGCTCACTGTAACCTCAAACTCCTGGCTCAAGAGATCCTCCTGCCTCAGCCTCCCAAGTACCTGGGACTATAGGCATGTGCCACCACACCCAGCTAATTTTTCTATTTCTTTTGTACAGACAGGGTCTTGCTCTTGCTCAGGCTGGTCTTGAACTGCTGACCTCAAGTGATCCTCCAGTCTTATCCTCTCAAGGTGCTAGGATTACAGGCATGAGCCACTGCACCCAGCCTGGGAACAGTTCTTATCTCAGACATGTAAGCATGAACTCCCTCTCCTTTGGGCCTTCCTGGCCGTGTTTCATCCGAGTCTCACAGAAGTGATTTCATCCTGGTATCTGCAACTTTCACAGAGGCCCTCATTTTCTCCTGCACTAGGCTCCAACAGATCAGACTAAAAACCAAACGGGAGTCACTCACACTGAGGTGCCATGTCACCAAATAGAAACTGAGTTGTTATCTGACCTTCTGAGAAATTAGGAGAGAAAAACACCCTACTTTTCCAAACAAGCCAGTTTCAATCGGCAAATAATGGTGTATCCTCTGCTTTAATCTTCACCCAAAAAAAGGTAACCTGAAGTAACCTGATATTAACTAATCAGTTACTTCTCTATTATCCTGTTTCCCTGTTCATGCCTTACAAAGTGAGTAACTGAAATAATTAACCAATGTGCTTTTTATTCTTTGTTTCTGCTTTCTTTACCCCTTTTCTGTCTATAAAACTAACCTCCTCCACTCAGCTCATTGGAACACATTCTAGTTTATGGAAAGAAGTGTTGCTAGATCCTAGAATCTCGGTAAAGCCAACCTTTAAACAGACCTTTAAACTAGGTTTGTTGCTGGGCACAATGACTCACACCTGTAATCCCAGGACTTTGGGAGGCTGAGGCAGGAGGATTGCTTGAAGCCAGGAGTTCAAGATCAGCCTGGGCAACATAGTGAGGCTACCGTCTCTACCAAAAATTAAAAAATTAGCCAGGCATGGTGGTGCACTCAGGAGGCTACTTGGCTACTCAGGAGGCTGAGGCAGGAGGATCACTTGAGCCCAGGAGTTTGAGGCTGCTGTGCTCTATGATTGCACCACTACACTCCAGCCATGGCAACAGAGAGAGACCCCATCTCTAAAATAAATAAGTAAATAAATAAATGAACTAGATTTGTTGTAATTCTTTCTTTGGATACACTTAAGTTTGTGACCCATTTGGACTTTATTTTGATCTGAGCAATAAGAAGGAAACTATACATTTTTAATGGAATTGGTTAATCATTTAAACCAACACCATTTATTGAATAATGTGTCCTTTCCACACTGATTTGAAGCAGGTTTTGGTAGGCCTTGTCACAGGTCCACAACAGCATCACACCGGGGCCTAGAACTGGAGACGCAGCCCACAGCACACCAGTGGCACGCCTCTGGGTGTGGCACCGCCCTTCCCACCGAAAGTGTCCACGTTCGTGGTTGGCCTCCTCACGCTGAGGGAGCAGCCACCTCCGGCGCCTGAGTGCCACCATCAGCCTCAAGTGGCTCCAAGCACTATTTATTTGGCAGCCACAAATAAAACTCTTAATTAAAACATCATTTCAAAAATAAGCACAGTTAATAATAATGTAGGAAAAACAATATATACAGCTTCATTCACCAGTTCTGAAGCAAAAACACAAAGGAAAAAGAACCTGGAGGCATCATAAATAGAGAGGCTGACGGCCAGGGTGGAAGGCCAGATACACGGTCTCTTGCCTTCTCTGCCTTCCCTTTCTCATCTGTGGAATATCGAAGTTGTGCTAGAAACCTCTGAGCTTCAGGGGTTTATTCAGCAATGATAATTATCGAGATTCAAGAACTGCTTTAAATCTCTTTCCAAGGTTGACGTCTCAATTCCCGTTGAGTCTTTGATGCAATTCTCCTGGGTGGCACTCAGGCCCTGAAGCTTCCTTGACTTTGCTCTGCCCTGATGGCCTCAGATTGGGACTGCAGAATGTCGCCTCCCTCTTGCATTGTCATTATTTTCAAAAGCCTTTTCAAAAATTTCTCATGAAACTAGCAGAGTCTCCCATCTTCTGGGATCTTACCCTTTGAAAGAAACATAAATTAGGATGGTCGCCTCAACCTTAATATGGTTCTCATTTCAGCAAAGGCGCTAGACACTGGGAGACTCAAGTGCGTATGGTCCCAGGAGAGCATTTGATCCTTGGGAAAAAGGAAATGCTGGGTCTATGTCTTTTTTTTTTTTTGGGCAGAGTCTTACTTTGTTGCCTGGGCTAGAGTGCCGTGGCGTCAGCCTAGCTCACAGCAACTCCTGGGCTCAAGCAACCCTCCTGCCTCAGCCTCCCGAATAGCTGGGACTACAGGCATGTGCCACCATGCCCAGCTAAGTTTTTCTATATAATTTTAGTTGGCCAATTAATTTCTTTCTATTTTTGGTAGAGACAGAGTCTCGCTCTTGCTTAGGCTGATCTCGAACTCCTGAGCTCAAATGATCCATCTGCCTCAGCCTCCCAGAGTGCTAGGATTACAGGTGTGAGCCACCGTGCTTGGCCAGTCTTCTTACTCTTGATCTGAGAAACAAAACGAACTCATCAAAGTCTAGCTCAGAGAATGGAAGAACACAAGAGCTGGGAGGTACATCCAGCCCCCGTCCCCAAATGACAGGTGAGGACGCTGTGGCCGGGAAGCTCAGGTGACTGGTTCAGGGGCCTACAAGTCATCAGTCAGAGATCTGGATTCCGGACTCCGGCTTCCTGAGAGCAGCCTCCTGCCTCTAGTTTGAGACCCTTCTTCTTGAGGAAGGACTGGAAGATATGGAAACAGCGGCATCAATAAGCAGTCGCAGGTCACTTGGGCACACACCCTGACCCTTCCCCTGGACCCCAGTATTTTGATTTCTGCTATTAATACATCCAGACCTGATTCTGCTCCCACCTCTGACTCCTTTCTCTTCCTAGAGTGGGCCACGTGGGTAGCCGTAGGGCAGAGGGGTGCAGTTTCCCAGTGCTCCGGCATCGCTCCCCTGAAAACCCTGATGGTCAGGACTCTCTTACAAGTGTCACGTGCCAGACAGATTCTGCATGGAGAAAGGAATGCGACCACTGTAGCTGGAAGACAGAATATCGCACTGGATTATTTACTGTGTTCTCCAAACCTGAAATGCAGATACGGTGAGACAGGCTATTTGAAATCCTGATTGGCTTTGAAAATCTGGGGCTAATAGTTGTACAAAGTGAAAGGTCACTGTGAAAAAACAAATTTGCAAAAGATACATACTGAGAAGCAGGGCCCGCAACTACAGGAGTGCAGTTCATTGAACCTAAGCCTTGCGATGCGTAACACTAGAGCAAACCCCTGGTGCTAACTGTGCACAGAAGCGGTCCCTGTTATCCAGGGACTTAAGTTTTAATGAGCCTGTAGATGCCTTTCAGCACTGTGTCATCACAAAGGTGATAGGTTTTTCCAGCAAGCTATTTTCCCCTCAAAGCCCAGGGCTCAGGGGCAGCCCTTCCGAGATGATCCACCGTCCGATCCCAGCAGATGCACGTGGGGGGAATTAAGCCACTTCTGCTCTGTTGAAATGCGATGAGATTCCAGCGAAAATTGGTAATCAAGGGACTCTGTGTTTGCAAGCAGCCCTGGTATTTTTTAAAAAATAGAAGGGGAAAGCTCTGTATGTGTGTCTGTGTTTGTGAGTGTGTCTTTCAGTAGGAAGAGGAGAGTGCAGATTTTCACAAAACAGACTTTGGGGGTTTCTGGTGGTCTTTCCTCCCTGGAAGCATGTTTGCAAGATCACTTGGAATTACCCTAATAGCTTTGTCAAGATGCTTGGCGCTAAAAATGGGTCCTGCTCAGGGGTCCTTATGGCCTTCCTCATGTTTGTTTTTCTCACCATGTCAAGAAAACATAGAGCTGTAGACCTTCATGATGAGGGCCTCCATAGGAAAGAAAGATCCTTTAAACCAGAGCTCTTTCATTGTAGAGCCATGAGCTTGGGTTTTGTGTGTGTGCAGTGGTGCCAGATTGAGAAACGAAGGTGATGGTGGGGTCTCTTTGAAGGATGAGGAAGGGGACACAAAAACGAGCAGTTCTCCCCCAGGAAGCATGTTTTCATACGTGTTCCTTAGAAAGATTCAACTTGGTTAGGAAGCATCTGACCTCAAAGCATCACCATGAAAAACAAAGCACAAAATATTCATTAGCCAGTTATAATCAATTGCACCATAATGAACATCTGAATTGTATAGTAATTGCACCATGAAAAGCACACACATATTTAAAAGGACAAATTCGAGCTATAATATAGTGCACTAACAGCTTTATCTAGAATGCAAACCTTTTCTTTGGACTTGACAGAAATTGTTAAACACTGGAAATGTTATTTATCTCGCCTCACCTGTTCTGACCGTGAATAGAGATGTCTGTTCCTGATCGAGTTCATGGGACCGTCTCGAGGAAAGGGGACGTAATAATGGATTCATAGTTTTGGAGGAGGAGGGGAAGAATGCCGCTTTATGAAGGAGACCCAGTTACAAGCTGTATGAAGTCAACGCTGAGTGTCAATTCTAGGTTCTGATTCTCATCGCCACAGGCACTTTATGTATTCATACGTCTTTGCCGTTATTCATAATTGTCCTTCCCCAAAGGACAGTTTGTTGCTGTAAAAGTTTGTCTCCTAAGCTGGTTGTGTGGAATTTGGCACCCGCCTTCCAAAATGTCCCACAGAAGTGCACTTAATCCACTACCGAGCTGACCTACTGTACTCGGATTTTTCCATTGTGTGTATGGGAGACAGGTCCTGAGTTCTCCTTCTGTGTTTGGGACTCGGTGAGTACGTGTATCCTAGGCTGCGGTGGCTTCAGCAGTAGGACCCTCACGTGGGGAGGGTCTGGGGAGAAGAGGGGGTGATTGTGGGGGAGAATTTCCATAACCACAAACCCGAGGACAGACGCAGGGCAGTCGACGGCAGGGAAGACTTTGAGGTCCTGCTGCCTGGCATTTTATTTTGCACAGGAAGGACATTTGCCTGAGCTCAGCCATGGGAAAAATCTAAATTTAGATACCTGAGCTCCTTGCAACAACTAAGCCAAGACACAGTAGACAGAATGGTTTGGCCTTTCTGAGTTTGGATTTTGACAAATGAGGATCAGTTCCACAATGGTTGCGTGTGTAGGAAAAGATCGCTGGAATGTTCTGGATCCATATCACAGTGTCTGCCCCCATCTTACTATTCCAGAGGATTCAGGGAGGAAAAGGCAACAAAAATGATAAAAGAATAGAAAGGCTAAAGACATTGGATTGTCATTGAAGAGAAGACTGAAGGTGATTTATTTGGTGTTTGGAAGTCTACCAAGGATTGCCCTGAGGAGCGTTCAGATGTCACTCCACCTGTCCAAGGAGAAAAGGTCTTCAAGGTGACATAGAGGTTGATGAAATCCTAAGGATCTAAGTGCTGAAACACTGGGATTTGTCACCAGTTAGGCAGAGAGGATGTTGCTGTCTCAGGGGCTTGATGGTCACTGTCGTTAAGAGTCAATGTTTGCAGGCGTCCCAGTTGAAGCAGCTAGATAAAGTGGGAGTTCCTTCTAGGGTTTTCTCCAAGATAAACTGCCTTATACAAGTACTGTAAGTCACTTTAGTGTCATGAAAATGCTAATAGGAAAGCTCCTGTGTCTCAGGCACCACTTTGTGTGGTCGCTGAGGTCCCTCATGCTAGTTTTTCTACTTCTGTGTTCCAGACATGGGCTGATACGTGAGCGTGTGCACGCGGCTGCCAGGGTGTCACCCTGTCCCCTGTCTGTGCATGGAAATAGCACAGATTAGCAGGTGTTTATGAACTTTCCAGTTGTGCTTCCTCAGTAGAGACTGCCGCTATACTTGTTGGTAGCTGTGAGGGAAGTGTCTGTGTGGAAGGGGGTTAGAACTGAAAATGCACAAGATGCTAGGCCACTTCAGGGCGGGGAAAGGCTTGGGAGTCAAGGCTTGGTCATTCTATCATGCTTAGCTCTTGCCAGAAATGCTTGCTGCGCTGTCATGCTGTCTTCTGCCTGGGTTTCAGTCCCACCACGGGAGAGCACAAATGGCGTCTCTAGTGTCTCACAGACGGGACACTGGATTCTTTTTTTTTTTTTTTTTTTTTGAGACAGAGTCTCACTTTGTTGCCCTAGCTAGAGTGCCGTGGCATCAGCCTAGCTCACAGCAACCTCAAACTCCTGGACTCAAGCGATCCTCCTGACTCAGCCTCCCGAGTAGCTGGGACTATAGGCATGTGCCACCATGCTCGGCTAATTTTTTCCATATGTCCAGCTAATTTAGTTGTCCAGCTAATTTCTTTCTATTTTTAGTAGAGACGGGATCTCACTCTTGCTCAGGCTGGTCTTGAACTCCTGAGCTCAAACGATCCTTCCACCTCGGCCTCCCAGGGTGGTAGGACTACAGGAGTAAGCCACCCCCCCGGCCAGGACACTGGATTCCTGAACACCTGCCTCTCTGTCTCATCTTGATTCTCAGAAAGGCATTTTAACCTCTCAGTGCCTTGTTTTCCAGCCAAACGTAAATTAGCTATTAATATTTGTCTCCCACATGTATATTGGGAGACTAACCCCTAACCATTTTGTTTTTTATTAAGAGGTTTGAGAGGCTGTTTCCTTCTGAGAGCTATGTTGTCTCTAACTTTACCCAACTGGGGAGAGAATCATGTCTCCAATTCATGCTATGAGAAGCCTCTAACATTTTTATTACAAAAATAATTTTTCTTCTCTATGGAATAGGTTTGGGAGGAGTACTTAAGCTTTTGTTAGGGTAATTATACATTTAGTGGTGGATATGCTCTATCAATCATGAGCCCTGAATGCATACAAGTATAGCGTGATTTTCCTTCTCTGCTCTGAGACTAGCAGGTTGGGTAGAACATATATAACAAAGTTCTAAAGTGTGTTTGGAGAGCTCAAAGTTCAGTTTCTTCCTATTTTTGTTTCATGTCCGAGACACATAGGAGGACAGGCAAGAGATGGCTTTTCAAAGAAGCTGCCAGTGAACACATACCCAAATGGTAATTTGGGAAGAGGGTGGGCAGGATGAAACAGCAGCAGGCAGGTTCAGATGCTGTCAAGCCGACATGGTTGTGTAAGCAGATGAAAGGTGAAGTCTGTGACAATGCGTAGAACTAGTAAGACCAGCTTTGGAGGTTTAAAAAAAAAGAGAGAAGAAGAAGAAGAAAAGCAAAGCACACACACACAAAGGGAGTTGCACAGAACATTCCAGGAAACCATTGAACTGTGAGCGATAACGTGTTTCCTTCTTTTCCTTCGAAGATTTGTTTCAGAGGAGAGCCAGATAAGAGCTTGTACTGTACAAACAATATAGGGGATTTGTAAAGAGCAGGGAAAGGAACTATCCGACACAGCATTTATTATCACCAAAGTTTGTCTTAATTTAATCTGAACTTACTAATGTGGTGATCTTGCTGTTTCAAAGACATTGGCCATTGCCTTCACATTTAGTTGGACTTGAAGACTTCCTACCGTCAACTATATGTGATGCTTAAATTAGTCTTGCACATGGTTCCAGATCCACCAATATTCCATTCAGGACGAACAATAATTGTCTTGATAATGCCACCACGTATGTGTGTGGGCCTTTAGAGAATATTAAAAAGTCCTTGGCCAGATGTGGTGGCTCACGCCTGTAATCCCAGCACTTTGGGAGGCCAAGGTGGGAGAATTACTTGAGGCCAGGAGTTGGAGACCAGCCTAAACAACTTTTTTTTTGAGACAGAATCTCACTCTGTCACATAGGCTAGAGTGTAGTGGTGTCATCAGAGCTCACTGCAGCCTCCAACTCCTGGGTTCAGCAATCCTCCATCGTCAGCCTTCCTAGTAGCTGGGACTACAGGCGTGTACCGCCATGCCCGGGTAAATTTTTTATCTTTTGCAGAGATGGGGTCTTGTTATTGCTCTGGCTGGTCTCGAACTCCTGGGCTCAAGGCATCCTCCCCCCTCGGCCTCCCAAAGTGATGACAGGAATCAAAAAACACCTGCCAGGGTGATATCTATGATCATGTTACTAGCTATAATTGGAGGTGAAAAGTTTGGAGTTGAAATTTGTCAGTTTTTTTACAATGGAGTTATGTCTGGCTTTGTAATTTTCTCCATAAATATAATTAAGTCAAGTCTCATTAAGCATCCATCCCTAAGAGCCAGGAATTCACATAGCTGCTGGGAACATAAAGATTAATAAAGACCATTTGTGTTCTCTGGAGTCTACTGGCAGAGCCTGGCGTACATAGAACCTGTAAAATGAATATTTTGCCAAGAACACAAGAAAAGCCTGGTAGGAACCCGCAGGAGGAAAGAGTTCTCCCAAAGTGAGGGAACCTGGAAAAACTTTCAGGAAGAAGGAGATATTTGAATCAGTCCTAAAAGAATGATAGACTGCTAAAATAGCTAAATAGGTTTTTATAGAGAGTCAAATTATTCCTGTAGTTAATGCTTAATATGAACAATAATGCTTTAAAAGGGGGGAAAAAAAGCACCAACGAAAGCAAGCCTGGTTTCTTTTCACCTAGGTATTGTATGTACTTGGCATAAGTTGGCTTAGAAACAATTTGATATTCTGCCCACACTGCTGCATGATTTGCCTAAGACTACTCAATAAATGGAATATTGAAATTTGGGTGTGGGCTGAATTTTCATAAATCACATTCCGTTTCCCATTATCTTCCATTTAATTAAAGAGGTGGTGTGCTTTCTGATTACCCTGTAATTGGCAGTAGTAACTAACCCTTAAACTCTGCTTCCCTGCCCTGCAGCTCCCTTCTCCAGCAGTTAGTTAATCATCTGTGCACGCAGACTAACAGTAAACTACTTGGGGTGCTGCTATTAAAACACACACACACACAAACACACAAGCTGTCGGGGAACAAGAAAGGCTCTGGTGCTATTGCTCTTTAGTTCATTTGGGTGGAAAGTCAGATTCTTCATATTGGATTTTCATAAAACTGGGCAAACGAATGGTTCTCCATGCACCATATGGCAACAGCCTACTATATTTGAAATTATTCTTTAAAATGGGAGAGGTAAAACTGGGCTATACTTTCTCCCTGCCAATTAACTGACTTGCTAATCTCCTGCCAAGATGTGTCCATTTAAAATAAGGGTTGCTTTAAATATTCATCAAAAAGCGTATAGCAAATTATACTTTGGCAGAAACATGAAGGCTAATACTTGGATCTGAGCACCCACTCTCTCAGGGCTGACCACAGGAAGGCAACATGAGTGGGGTTGGTTTTTCTCTCCGAGAAATGTTGCTCTGGGACAGTGAGTCAAGTTCTCCAATCAAGGAGAAATTATTATTTTCTTTTTTGAGACAGGGTCTTGCTCTGTCACGCAGGCTGGAGTGCAGTGGCATCATCATAGCTCATTGTAACCTCAAATTCCTGGGCTTAAGAGATCCTCCTGCCTTAGCCTCCAGAGTAGCTGGGGCTACAGGTGTCCACCACCATGCCCAGTTAAGTTTTTATTTTTTGTATAGATGGGATCTCACTATGTTGCCCAGGCTGGTTTCGAACTCCTGGTCTCAAGTGATCCTCCTACCTTGGCCTCCTAAAGTGCTGGGATTACAGGCATGAGCCACCAGGCCCAACAAAAAGTACTTTTAGAAGTAGCAGAGTGCCAAGAATTAAAATTGGCATGTAGTGTCAACCCTCTTCCCCACTTAAGTATTAGGGCCCCATGTTATATAAAATTCCAACTCTGTGGTTGGAAGAGACCATGAGAAGGACTCTCATCTGCTCCCACTATCCCATCTCTCCAGCAGACCCACACCTGAACAGCACAGGTACGGAAGAGTCTCCTCCCACCATGGGAGTGGGCTTGAGTGGTGGAACTCTGAGCTTGCTGAGCTCTGGTTCTGGTCCACCCAAGTCTGGCGTGTTTCCCTAACTATAGAACGAAGGTGTTGGAAACGGAAAATCCTTAATACATCCTTTGATGTTCAAAAGAGAATAACTGCTTTGTGTCATCTCTCCCAGTAAACCTTTCCCATTCTGAATGATTGTTCTGGACCCAAACCCAAGACTGTTGTTGACATAAAGTCAGTTTGGTCCCTAAACACTGTCCCGCCCAGCTCTGTGACACTCACGTGAATTCTGTTGTAGGTGGCTCACGCTAACCCTACTTGCCAGGCTCCTATGCCACTGTTCTTTTAGGCTGTTTGATAAAATATAGCCCATCACTCTACTGTGATAAAGGCAATTTATGTGCACAAAGTGCATTGTCACTAAATTGCAAGAATAATATCATCTTTCTTAGTTTCATCTTTTTGCCAATTAGGAACCGTGAAAAACAAAGGCGATGAATTAAGCTGTGGCGTTGTGAAGTGTGGCTTAGATTTCTTTCCTTTAACGATACTCAGGAGTAATCCTGGCTGGTCTCCCCCCACCCTGCCTCCAGTGTAGAGCAATATTGCTTTGAACTGCACCATATACTTTGCTATTCATTCTGCAGGGGGAAGATGGGTGGTATTGCCAGATTTCTATGAGAATTATAGGGTTTTCACATCATCGTGCAGAAAATTATTGAGGTTTAGTGTCATTGGAAAAAAGCATATTCTTAATTTGCCTGTAATTTTTCCTTTCATTGGTACTTTGGCTCCATTTTCAAAGCACTTTTGAAGCTTTCTTTTCCAATTTGGCATCAACGTTGTTTTTCTGTAAATGCCATTTAATTTTAGGATTATTTTCTATTTTGATTGACATGAAGTATGTCATTCTGAAAGCAGTAATATCAACACATTTTTGCGGGGGTAAGGAACTCAGGAATATTGAGCTTAGTAATCACCTCCCTAGGAGTGAAGTTTAGTGGTCATCGATATTGGGGAAAGTCTCGCAATATAGCCAACATGCTATCTGAGTCTTGGTTGAGGTTCTAGATTGTAAGTGCTAATTTCAGTCTGGACTATAATCAGTTCACTAGTTAATACTTTTTTCTAAAGGAGTAAAGAATAGGGATGATGAAATTGCGCACACACAGGCCTTTGAATAAACCTTTCCCCTGTGCACAGTTCATTCTAACCCTGCATATTCTTAGACCCCAGCCTCTTCAAATGCAAATTGTTTTATAACCTCATGCAAGATAAAATCACACACTCATCGTCAAGTTCATACCAAACTCACCTCCACAAGGGCACAGAGAGAGACCAAGGCCTGCAGAGACACCCACAAGAGTGAGAAATACAGTGGAGATTACCTGGCATTTCTCTACTGGCAGCCTTGCAGTGAGATTAGAAGGTCCTTCGTGCCTCCTTCTCCCTTCTTTCCTCATGATTAGGGTCCCATTCCTGTGACAGGTGGCAATGTGGTTGGGCAGTAAAATTAGATGGGAGAATTACCAAGAAAACCGCTGCTCAGTTAGGGGTGTCAGTGATACTCACTACAGACACCGGTTAGTGATAAGAGCCCCCGACCAGGAGCCAGGAGAGCTCAGATCCAGCCTAGTCCTGTTTCTTCTAACTCAGTGTGAGACCTTGCCCCCTTCATGTTTTTGGGCTTGGGCATCTTACCTATTGGGAAAAAATGTTCAAGTTGCATAGATAACTAAATGATATCTGAGTTTTTTTTCAACTCTAAAATTTCTCCATCAAGCAGTCTGTTGAAAGAAGAGTGGGGGTTCCCAAAGCTCCACTCTAGGCAGCCCTATAGTCACCAAGACACTCCATCATTGTTGAGAATCAAATACTGAGGTTGATGGATTGTCAGTCTCATTCTAGTCTAATTGAGGGCATGTACACAAATGCTAGCTACATTCCAGCCAAATTGAGATAGCTATTAAAATAGTAATGGATTTTTTTTTTTTTTTTTTTTTGAGACAAGGTCTCGCTCTGTTGCCTGGGCTAGAGTGCAGTGGCATCATCAAAGCTCACTGTAGCCTCAAACTCCTGGGCTCAGGTGATTCTCCTGCCTCAGCCTCTTGAGTAGCTGGGACTACAGGTGCACACCACCACACCTGGCTAATTTTTAATTATTTTTTTTAGAGACAGGGTCTTGAGTTCCTGGGTTCAAATGATCCTCCTGCCTCAGCCTCCCAAAGCACTAGGATTACAGGTGTTAGCCACTGTGCCGAGCTGTAATGGATCTGTTTAATAATTGTCTTTGAAATTCTTTACTTATTTCTTTCAAGGTAACAGTAACAGACATCTTAAATTTCAGCAGAGATGGGTTTTCACACACTCTTCAGTGATCCCTGTGAAATAAATCATATTGAAATATTTTCCCCTTATGAGTTATTCGCCTGGAGGAAAATTCTTTACTTTCTTTTTCTTCTAAATGCATGTTGGAATAAAGTGTTTGAAAAGTCTTAGTGCAAAGAACAAACAAGGGAACAGCATCCACCCTAGTTCTTTCTCTGGACTTTGCGCTCTGAGAATTAAGCCTTAGATGACTAGCAGAATGTCGGGACTCCCACTGCGTAAAAGTCTATGCCCTTCTGCCCCTTAGACAGTTGCTCTGTTGACTACTTATGGAGACGAGTCTATGAGAGGGAAATAATACATAAAAACTGGTTAATTTTCTATGAGTTATTTTAGCAACTCTAAATATATGAGAGAGAAGGTTGCATTTCCCCATGAGATGCCTCTTTCTTTTGCCCAACTCATTGGACACTCAGGGAAGAGAACGGGGAAGAACTATGTTTAGAGTCTGATAAAGTTCCCTGCGGTTTCTCTCAAGAGAACAGACTCTTATTAACATTTGCAAAGTGTGAACAGAAGAATATTTGAACAATACGCCTAGATTAAGTATTATTCCTTCCTTCATTTCTCTCTTCTAGAGACATTTCTTAGGGAGGCCATGTTAAGCATTAACAATCTTCTTTGAAGTTAAATATACTCTTGCTACTTTCATTACATTATTATTTTTAAGTTCTTTCTCTCGGAGGACTCAAGGCCGAAGACGCCTTGGCAGAAGTTGTCACAGCCGGCTCACTCTTCCAGCCCAGAGAGGGTCTTTGCTTCCCTCCTGTTGCAGCTCACTGTCCCACACAACATCATTAATTAGAAGTCTGAGTTATTGCTGAAGGGATTAGGACAGGCCCCTCACCTCTCTTAATTTCAGACCATGAGTAATATTCCCAAACACAAAAATGTAAGACCCAGAGCCCTCCCAGAGCAGATGTTTGGTGTAGTGAATTTTCTGATATTGTACCAATGACTTAGAAATACAGACCTCAAACCAATAAGCAGCCTGTTATCCAGTAAAAATAAAAAGGTAGTGATTTGTGTTTGACATACGACTTACAGCATACGTGTATGCACTGAAAAGTGACCGATGCTTATTTTCAGATTGGTCCAAAGTTTCTGGCTAATCTACAGAATAATGAATGCTTTCTGAGAGCCAATGGTAAGAAAATGTAAACATTGCTTGCTTTAAAAATGTGGAAATGGATTTAACGAAGTGGTACCTAGATCAGACAAAAGCAAAATGTTACAAAGGCGTTCAGACTGCATTAGATAACTTTGGCTTATCTATACTAAAAATGCTCTGTTTGTTTTTTTCTTTTTTTTTTGAGACAGAGTCTCACTCTGTTGCCCAGGCTAGAGTGAGTGCCGTGGCGTCAGCCTAGCTCACAGCAACCTCAAACTCCTGGGCTCAAGCAATCCTTCTGCCTCAGCCTCCCAAGTAGCTGGGACTACAGGC
>CAUYPO010074864.1:0-25302 GCA_963574435.1 Cheirogaleus major | reverse complement strand
ACCCTTGCCGCTGCCTACCCTATCTCCCATCCATTCTGGACATGGCAGCCATGAAGGATCTTAAAATGGAAAGGAGATCACGTCAGTTCCCTCTCAGAACCTTCAGTGGCTCCCACTATCCTTGCAATGAAATCCAAATATTCCACAGTCCACGCGGCCCTCAGCCAAGCTGTTCTCTTCTCCGCCCCAGGGCATCTGCACATGCTGTTTCCTGAGGCATCATTCCTCACTCCTCACATGGCTGGCTCCACTTCATCTGCAGGTCTCAGCTTAAATGTCACCTCCTCCAGGAGGCCCTCTCTGACCACCCCCACCTATTCTCTACCCCGACCCTGTGTCTCTTTCCTTCCCGGGTCACACCACTCTGGGAAATTGTGTTACCTAGTTGTTCATGACATTTCTGTGTGTTTCTGCCACTTGAGTGAAGACAGGTGGACACAAGCTTGTCTCCCACTCAAGTGAAGAGAAGCTTAGATGGGGCAGGCGCTGTGTCTGTCTTGCTGACCATTCTGTCCCCAAAGTCCTCCCATGGACCAGCGTCTGGCACCCAGGAGGTACCCAGTAAATATTGTCCCGCAAAGGGCTGTGGATGCAGCCTGGCGCGCCCTGGGATGGGGAACGATGAAGCCATGACCTGTCCTGTCACCGGGACACTGCATGTGACCTGGAGACGGTCTGCTTCCCTGCTCCCCCCCCCCCATGCAAACTGCAAGCTCCAGGAAAAGGCATCAATGACATCTGACTTGTTCACCATGGCACCTCAACACCTTGCCTTGTGCCGGGTGTCCACAGACACCTGATAAATATGTGTTAAGTTCATGTTTTCATCCCAAGCACCCTGGAGTTTTCTGCAATTACACAGGAACAACATCAAGTGAGATAGTTTGGCCATAGGAAGTGGACTCTTGCTGGATATGACCAAACAGAGCCCTGCCCAGGCCTCCCTAATGGTGCAGGGTTGATAGACAGCTTAAATTAAATATACCCTAAGATGGCCAGACACGGTGGCTCATGCCTGTAATCCTAGCACTCTGGGAGGCCGAGGCGGGAGGATTGCTCAAGGTCAGGAGTTCAAAACCAGCCTGAGCAAGAGCGAGACCCCGTCTCTACTAAAAATAGAAAGAAATTAATTGGCCAACTAAAAAATATATAGAAAAAGTTAGCTGGGCATGGTGGCGCATGCCTGTAGTCCCAGCTACTCAGAAGGCCGAGGCAGTAGGATCGTTTGAGCCCCGGAGTTTGAGGTTGCTGTGAGCTAGGCTGATGCCACAGCACTCTAGCCTGGGCAACAGAGTAAGACTCTGTCTCAGAAAAATAAATAAATAAATATACTCTAAACTGGGCATGGTGGCGCACGCCTGTAGTCCCAGCTCCTCAGCAGGCTGAGGCAGGAGGATCGCTTGAGCCCAGCAGCCAGAAGCTGTAGGGCACTCTGATCATGCAAACACACACACACACACACACACACCCTCTGGACATGAATTATCTGACAAGTGGAGAAATGGGAAGATGGAAAAATCTTATCTCCTGGGCTAATTTCCCTCTCAACAGAGACATTTAAGCCACCAGGAAGAACACAAAGTGCCTGGGCCTTGGAGTTGGATGGCTCAGATCCTAGACGGAGCTAAGTGATCTGAGCAAGTCATTTAACCTCTCCAAGACCCCATTTCTCCTTCTGCAAAATGGGCAGACACAGTAAAGAATTAACCTGGGCCCAGAAAAAAGTTTGACCCTTTGCCCTCAGCACCTGGGAGGTAAATTCTAAGCCCTTGGAATGTTTTGCCTATTAAGAGTGTCTTCTGGCTGGGCATGGTGGCTCATGCCTGTAATCCTAGCACTCTGGGAGGCCAAGGCGGGAGGATTGTTTGAGCTCAGGAGTTTGAGACCAGCCTGAGCAAGAGCGAGACCCTGTCTCTACTAAAAATAGAAACAAATTAATTGGACAACCAAAAATATATAGAAAAAATTAGCCAGGCACGGTGGCACATGCCTGTAGTCCTATTTACTCAGGAGGCTGAGGCAGAAGGATTGTTTGAGCCCAGGAGATTGATATGCTGAGGAGTCCTGTGCAAAGACCTGGGGAGGGGCATCCCCGGCAGAGGGGCAGTAGATGCAGAGTTGCTGTGAGCTAGGCTGATGCCATGGCACTCTAGCCCAGGTAACAGAGTGAGACTCTGTCTCAAAAAAAAAAAAAAAAAAGAATGTCTTTTGTCTTTTTTTTACCTGGGGCAGTGGGCTGTGCCAGATACCCTATGCTGACCACATGACTGATGCTGGGAACCACAGACCATGTGGTATTGGTATAACCTCCAGAGGGGCTTGGGGCTAAGGTGAGCCATGCTGGTGCTCACCTGTGCCTACACAACTGACCCCCAGTAAAAACTCTGGATACCGAGGCTCAGGTGGTCTTCCCTGGTGAGCAAGACTCTGCATGCATTGTCACACATCACTGCAGGGAGAAGTTAGCGCTGTCCCCACAAGTCCACTGGAAAGGACACGCAGGAGCTTGCTCCTGAATGTCTCCTGGACTCAGCCTCAGGTACCTCCTCCTTTGGCTGATTTTCACCTGCATCCTTTCACTGTAGCGAACAGTAGCCATGACTATAACAGCTTTCCTGAGTTCTATGAGTCCTTCCAGTGAATCATCAAACCTGGAGGTGGACTTGGGGAACCGTGAACTTGAAATTGGTGTTAAAGTGAAGGTGGTCCTGGGGCCCCTCAATATGCAATTTGTGTCAGAAGTGAGGGTGGTGTTGGGGACTCCTGAACCTTGTAGCAAAATGTTAATAATAGCCCCTCTCATTGGTGTCCAGAAGATGAAATGGGATGATATATGTAAAACCCTCAGCACAGGCTCAGCCCAGAAAAAGGTTCAGCAACGATGTGTTTCTCCCGTAGTGTTTTCTGTCTGCTGCAGCAGCTCTGGGGTGGAAGCCCTGCTCTGCCACTCACTGCCGTGGGACTGTGGACAAGTCATTCGTTCCTCTGGACCTTGCTCCCTAATCTCAAAGTCACGCGCTGTAAGGACGAGTTAATAGACGCAAATCCCCCAAGACAGGCCTGGCACACGCCTCGTGTGCTGGTTTTTATTATTGTTACAAGCACTGAACCCTGAGTCAGAGGATGCCAGGCCCAAGCCCGATTCTGGCACCAGCCAGCCACGTGACCTCCAGCACCTGGCCTTCGGGAAACCCATGTCCTTGTTGGGAGAATGAGAGATTGAACTCCGCACTTTGGTGGAGGCTTCCAAAGCCATTCTTGCTTCTGAGATTGCCCAACATTGCACAGCAAGTTGGTTACCAGGCTGCTCAGTGGGGCAAGGCCCAAAACCTGACGCAAACTGTAAAAGCATGATTGATTTACCTGTCGAAACCTCAGGGGCAGGGCTTGGCCTGTCCCTGTTTGACCTGAAGGGGAGGATCCATGGGAACACCGCCGGCTGAACACAGGCAAGACAGACGGCCCTGCAGGTGAGAAAGGAAGGGCGTGTGTTTTACCTTATGCCAGGTCAAACATCACTGAGAGGTGACATTTGAGCCAAGATGGTATGCCGAGGAGTCCTGTGCAAAGACCCGGGGAGGGGCATGCCCGGCAGAGGGGCAGCAGATGCAGAGTTGCAAACAGTAGGGATGAGTTTGTGTGCTTTGTGTGTTGACAGAATCCAAAGAAGGTCAGTGGAGCTGGGCCACTGACAAAGGGCACGTGTGGGCACGAGGCAGAGGGGCCGGCAGGAGCCAGAGCCAGAAGGGCTTCAGGAGCCACAGTACAGGCTGGGAGTTTATCATAAAAAGGATGAGAAGCCTGGAGAACTCCAAGCAGGGAAAGGGCAGGATCTCACATTTTAAAAGAATCCTTCCAGCTACCGAAATTGTCCCTACATAAAACCACTGCATGGCCGGGCAAGGTGGCTCACGCCTGTGATCTAGCACTCCAGGAGGCCCAGGTGGGAGAATCACTTGAGGTCAGGAGTTCTAGACCAGCCTGAGCAAGAGTGAGGCCCTGTCTCTACAAAAAATAGAAAAATTAGCTGAGAGTGATGGCACACACCTGTAGTCCCAGCTACTCGGGAGGCTGAGGCAGGAGGATCGCTTGAGACCAGGAGTTTGAGGTTGCAGTGAGCTATGATGATGCTACTGCACTCTAGCCCAGGCAACAGAGCAAGACCCTGTCTCAAAAAAAAAAAAAAAAAAAAAAATGCAGGCAAGAACCGGAATTTCCCAGGAGGAAATTTTCTTAGGGCGTTCAGGAAATAATCTGGAGCCAGAAGCTGGAAGGCGCACTGACAGTAACAGGAAGCCATGGCAAGGTAGGGAGCATTGAGGAAGCTCCCGCCTCCTGGTGGGAGGGAGATTGGTTCAACCACTTTTGGAAACAGGTAGACTCTACTAAAGCTGAACATACCTCCACCCCGTGACCCAGCAACTACGAGCCAACGGAAAGGCGAGCACTAGTACATTGAAAGACACACACGAGATTGTTCCCAGAAGCGCTACTGTTTCCTAATACTGGAAACTGCCCAGTGCCCATCAGTAGAAAAATGGATGCGTTGCAGCTTATTCACCTGGTGGAGTACTACACTGCAGTGAAAAGGACTGAGCTGCTTACATACGCATCAACGTGGATGAATTTCAGAGTTTGCCAGTGAAAGAAGCCAGACATTGATGAGTGTATACTCTTTGATTACATTCATAGGAAGTTCAAAGAGAGACAGAACTAGCCTCTGGTTTAGAAACCCAGATAGTGGCTACTTTCGGAGAGAGAGGCGAGAATAATGAGTGATTGGGGAATGCCCAAGAAGGGCTTCTGAGGAGCTCATGCTGTTCCATAGTGTCTCGGGTGGCAGTTACGTGGGTGCTCGCTTTGGAACAATGAATCGAGCCTTACACTTGGATCGAAGGGGGGAATTGTGAAATACTTTTAAATGCACCCCCAAAATCACTCGGTTTCTTCAGGGGCAACTGGGTGTTGTCTAGAGCACTCTTGAGGCTTACTTGATTCTATGCACCTTTGTCGTTGAGCTGTTTTACAACTCCGTAGGTTGCAGAATACTGATAATAACGCAAATGACTCTGGTCCAGAAAACTGCGCATGGCGTCAGGTGGAGCTGCAGTTGGTTATCGACCTCTGGACGTTGAGCAACTTCGCATGTATTAAGCAAATTCATCCCAGCACCCCTGATGCCTAAATGCGCCTGCGCTTTGGATTCTCCTTTGAATCCCTTGTAACATCTTACTGGTTCCTTATGAGTTAATGAATTAAATACAACCTCTGACACACGTTCATTTTATATTTGCAAGTCATTATTATATCCTTTAAAAAATTCTCCTTTAATAATATTTATATGTTTTTCCGTAGGTGTGTTAGACTTCAATTTTTAAAAAGTTAAATTTTAAAAGGCAGGAAAGGGCACTGCACCTCTGTCTAAGGCTATTGTCGGTAAATCAGTCAGTTCCTGGGTGGGACGAGGGCCAGGGCGTCAGGCCAAGCCCAGGGAGGCCACCTGCCAAGGCCACGGTCCCAAAGAGTGAGGATGGCAAAGTGTGACAGGACCATGTCCCCAGCCTGGAATCCGAGCTGAGCCTGCCTAGAGCCAGCTGGGGGGAGCACGGGGCTGCCCTGCTGCCTAATTTCATTCACTGAATTCAGAGCAAGCATGGCCACCTCTCCTAGGAGACAGCCTGGTCCCTGCTCCTCGGGGCAGGCGGGCGGGCTTACTGGCTGGATGCTGGACCTGCCCGGCTTCCTCTCCCAGCAGGAGGGAGCGCTATTATTATTTGATTAATTTGCAAAACAAAGACCTGGCTGGGGCAATTGGTCTTGAAGTAAGGTTCTCCAAGGGCGAGTAAATCTGAAACTAGAGCAGAGGAATAAGCCCGGGAGGAAGCAGCAGGGGTTGACGCTGACATTTAGCACTGAGCTCACGTCGGGGAATCCCTGCCTCCGCTGTCCACAGGGAACCTGGGCAGAATCAGCCTTGCCAGAGGCGCGGTGGCAGGTGGTGGCAGACGACTGCCCCCTCCTTGGGTACCTGACCCTATACACCCCCTTGAGCACTAATCAGGAAAAAGATGTGGGCTTGCGGTTTTGCCCCCAAACTTGTCTGTCCCGGCCTGGGGACAGATGTGATGCTCTGTCCATGGAAACTGAGCCCCTTTGTTGGGCATCACTGAGAAGCGGGGGAGTCCCCGGGACAGGGCCCAGGCCTCCTCCCTGCTCACCCGCCCCACTCAGCCTCTCCACGGCCTTCATTGTCCACAGACTTGCAAACCCCACAGAACACCAAACAAAAGCCCGCAGTCAGCAGCCAGACAACCACAGCCATTGTGACGTCCACGCTGGCCTTGGAGGCTCCACTTCCCACTCCCAGGAGCTTTTCACGGTGTCTCTAAAAAGTGGATCTCAGCTGGGGAAGGGAGGCAGCAATTCAGCTGCCAAAGAAAATGAGATTTTCTCCTTGTCCTTACGACTGAACAGCATATGAGCAGGTCTGGGAGCATTTGAAGACTCCTTAAAATCAAGCATCTCTTGGTCAACTCAAGCTGGGATTTGTTTTAAGGACCCCTCTGGGCCAAAGAAGGAGTGTTCCATTGTCTCCCAACCTTGTGGAAATCCTTCACAAGGAGGAATGGCTCGAATTCCAGGACAAAAGACAATGACCTGGAGCCTGAGGATGGTGGCCGGGCCCTAGAAGGCAGTCCTTCCCCCAGTGGCCACACACTGGGCAGGCCCTGCTCATTCGGCCCTTCTTCCCTCCTAGATGCAAGGTTTCTGGATTCCAATGGCCCGTGGGAGGCTCAGCACCCCACTGGCTGCTCCCAATTCCTGGCTAGGGGACACTTACCAGACTACTGCCGAGGACCCCCACATCCTCAGGCTGGGCAGCTCTCTCCTGCCCTGGGAGAGTTTATCCGGAAGCAGTTCCAAGCTCATAGACGAAAGGTTGGCCTCCCCCCTTCCCTTCCCCTACAGGTCTCAGGGGTTATGCAGGTGCCGAAAGGCACAGGTAAGTGTCAGCCCCTCTCAGCTCCTCCCGCCCCCTTGCCATGGTGGCATTAATTGCTTTAGCCCTAGGAGCTCAACTTAAGAGTGCTGAGCAGAAGCATGACCATTGACTGATGCCACTGAACTGTCCCACCTTTGCCAAGTAGAGGAGAGGCAGGGTGCAGGGCCTGTCACCCCCAGCTTGCAGGAGAAGGCTGTCTCTGGGCCGCAGGAAGGACAGAAGCTAAGAATCCAAGTTGCACTGAGGAACTGTCCTGCTCTCTTGGCAGGTGTCCCAGAGACCTGCTCCAGACCCCTCCTGGCAGAGTCGGCTCCTAAGGAGCTGAGGGCGCCACGCCACTGAGAGTTTCTAGAGAATGAATGAAGTTCTGAATGAGCCAGCCAGGGTGGGAAAAGTCATGACGGAGGAGGGAAGTGAACTGACTTGGAGGTTTTTTAAGGCTCCCTCTGGCTGCTGGGGTGAGAACAGGCTAGAAAGGGCAGAGAAAGGAGGAAGGAAACCGGCCGAGAGCCCAGGACCACCAGCCGCTGCAGAGCAGGTGTATCCTGCGTGCGGCACCTGCTCTCCTGCCTGCCTCGTTCCCACGCGCTCTGCGAGATCGAAGTCCGAACCCCCAGAACCTCAGAATGTGACTGTATTCGGAGACAGGGTCTTTCGAGAGGTTATTAAGTTAAAATGAGATCATTGGGGTGGGCCCAAACCCCCCACGGCTGGTGTCCTGATAAGAAGAGGAGATTAGGACACAGACACACACAGAGGGACGACCATGTGAGGACAGGGAGGAGATGGCCATCTACAGTCAAGGAGAGAGGCCTCGGGAGAAACCGGCCCTGCCCGCACCTTGATCTTGGACTTGCAGCCTCTTGAACCGTGATAAAATAGATTGGTGTTTAAGCCCCGAGTCTGTAACGGCAGCCTGTTACGGCATCTGTAACGGCAGCCCTAGCAAACCAATACTTCTGCAGGAGGAGGATTTAATTCTAGCTGGTTCCTAATGCTCCTTGCAAGTAAAAAAAAAAGTCTTGATTTTAACTGTTGCATTTTATTTGAGTGTATGTGCCCTTTCTTCCCCTCCAAAGACTTGTCATTATTGAAAGTCAGGGAACTTCAAATTCCCAGCAGAGTGCTGGCACACAGTAGCTCTTAATAAATGCTTATTGAATAAATTAAGGAACAGTAGGAAGTACCCTTAATTCTGCAAAATATAGTGGACATTGATGCCTTCATTCAGCAAATGTTCACTGAGCACCTGCTATGTGCCAGGCCCTGTTCCAGGTGCTGGTGTCACAGCAATGAATAGGAACTATCTTCCCTGCCCTCACGCACGGAAGAACATTCTAGTATCAGGGCAGAGAAAGAGCAACCATAAACACATAAATAAGTAAACTATGCGATATTGCTCATCAACTAGCTTCAGCTACTTAGAACACCCACCGCATGCCAGGGCTGCCCCAGAGGTGACCCAGGCCCTCCTCCTCTGTCCCAGTTACAGCCCCAAACTGGCCACTCTATTAGCTTCCTAGGACTGCTTCATAACAAAGTACCCTGAGCTCAGTGACTTAAAACAACAGAAACTTATCCTCTCCCAGTTTTAGAGGCCCGAAGTCTCAAATCCAGGTGTCAGTAGGGCCATGACCTAGGACCTAGGAGAGGATCCTTCCTTGTCTCTTTCCAGCTTCTAGTGGCTGCTGGCAATACTTGGTGTTCCCTGGCTTGTGGCTGCCTCATGCCAATCAATTCCTCCATCGTCCTCACGCAGTGTTCTCCCTTTGTGTCTCTCTGTCCCAATCCCCCTCTTCTTATAAGGACACCAGTCATCAGATTAGGGCCCCGCCTAATCTAGCATGACCTCATCTTAACTTGATTATCTCAGCAAAGACCCTATGTCCAAGTAAGGTCCCATTCCCAGGCATCAGGGGTTTGAACATATCTTTTTAAGGGGCACAGTTCAACTCCCAATAGCCACTGTGTCGCTTTGCCACCCAGAGCAAGCAAGATTACGGCAGAATTTAAAGGTCAGGAATATACCTCTCCACTCCGTTCTTCAGATCCAATTAATTCTATTAATCATTTTTGGATCTTTCTCTTTAAACTGAGCTAGAGGCCAAGAGTGGTGGCTCATGCTTATAATCTCAGCATTTTGTGATGCCAAGGCGTGAGGATCGCTTGAGGCCAAGAGTTTGAGACTAGCCTGGGCAACATAGCAAGACCCGTCTCTACAAAAAATAAAAAAATTTTAAAAAATTAGCTGGGCATGGTGGTGTGCACCTGTAGCTCCAGCTACTCAGGAGGCTGAGGTGGGAGGATCACATGAGCCCAGGCGTTTGAGGTTGCTGTGAGCTATAATGATGCCACTGCACTCTAGCCTGGGCAACAGAGCAAGACCCTGTATCAAAAACAAACAAAAAACCTGAGCTAGAAGAAAATGATCCCAGCTGCTTTAAAATTTTGGAGTTTTGGGGTGACATTCTTTTTGTGATTGGATCTATTCCCTTCCCCAGCATTTTGTTACGAAAATTTTCAAACATGCGGAAAAGTTAGAAGTACACGATGAACACTCATCCACCCGCCACCTAGAACGTAGATTCCACTTAGTCCGTTTGTATTAGATGGTTTCTCTTTTTAACTCGTCCCTCTGTCAGTCAGCTTTTCCTTTAATCCCAGGTGGCTCTGGATTTATCACAAACCACCTGAGAAGACTTGGGGTTGGAATTGGGGACCCAGAGGGGTGCATGGAAGCTGGTTGACACTGCCGTCTGGTGACACACAGATGCAAAGCCTTCATCACACTAAACAGAAGCAAACAAGAGCAGAACACACAGCTGGTTAAACCCTCACAGGAGCTCTTGAGGATGCCACCAGCCACATCATAAGGCCTCACACAGGAATGTCAAGGCCAGAGCAAAGGTCCCTGGTACACAGCTCACGAAAAAGAGCCTTAGAGGACCACCCTGGAGCTGTTGTTTAAACCTTGCAAAGAGAAGAAGAAACAAGAATTAAAAAGCAGGTTTTCTTCCCTATTTGGACAACCTAAACCCTGTTCCTCCTACACACACACACCCTACAAACGTAGCCACAGATATGTTTGCACACACCCTTAAACATAACTACCTGCACACCCTGCACAAAACCCTTACACACATACCCCTACACACACTCTTAGAAACACACGCACACAAAACACACAGACACAAACAGGAGGGGCTCTGTTCTTGAATATTTTTAGAGAAAGTAGTTTCATTGGGGTCTTTTCAGTTGAGCTCAAATTTTATTTCTCCATCTGGGAAAACTGCATTTTCAAAATTGCTTTTACTCAATAGGTTGGAAGCCCTGGGAACTGGCCAAGTCACAGCCCCACGGGGTTTTCACCACGATTGTGTTTATTAACACCCTCCTTCTCTTGCAAATGAGAAATTGAGAAATCCCTTTTAAACTAAAGCCTCTTCTACTCACTGAGCTGGTTTTTTCGAAAGCAGAAACCACTGACCCACTCACTGGTCTCTTCTGATACTTAGAGGTCAAAGGTTACTAAGAAATGTTAGCTCCAATTGCCAACTATCCCAGGCCTTTTAAATTTGCCCATCTCTGTGAGATCTGGCAGCATTATTTACCACTTTATGAGGAGGAAACCAACATTTAACCAACCAATTACCAGGCTTGCTGAAGTTCTACCTGATCAGTCAGTTACAAAACACACAAACCAACTAGACACTTCTTTGCCTAGGAAGCAGGAAATGAACAGTCTGTGCATTGTGATGTCAAAACACCATTTTCTTCTTTGCTCTATCAGAAGGATGATTTAATTCATTCTAGGAAGGAATTTCCCTCTCCTGGAACAGAACACAAATCTCTGACCATCCTTGCCCTGGAAGGAGGGGAGCCAGTTTTTCTGCTGCTGAGAACTGCCAATTCTGGCTACCTCTGAGTCAGACGGGGTTCTAAGCACTCGACATAGAGCGGCTAATTCAGGGATTCTTACCCTCAAGGGTACGTGTGTAGAATTCAGGGGGGTCTTGAACTTGGATGGGGGAAAGATTACATTTTTATTTTCACTAACTTCTAACAGAAATCTAGCATTTGCTTCCTTTATTTTTTTGAAACAGAGTCTCTCGCTCTGTCGCCCGGGCTAGAGTGCAGGGGTGTCATCATGGCATTCTTCTGATATAAAGCAATTACAGACCCAGATATTCTTCTGGGCCTGTAATTGCTCTAGTCTGGCAAAATTTCTCACTGACAGAGCTGAGTACTGAGATTATTCAACCTGGTGTCACAGAAGACCCTCTGGAAAGTGCTAAAGCTCTCTTTTTTTTTTAATTTTTTTTTTTTTTTAGTTGGCCAATTAATTTCTTTCTATTTTTAGTAGAGACGGGGTCTCGCTCTTGCTCAGGCCAGTTTTGAACTCCTGACCTTGAGCGATCCTCCCGCCTCGGCCTCCCAGAAAGCTCTCTGACATCTCCACGTAATGATTCTTTTTCTCTTTCTCGTGAGCACCGAGGGGTTAATCACAGTAGCTAGTGTTGATTGAGAACCTTCTTCTATGTGATGAGCACTTTAATTCTCCCAGCAACTCTGTGATATGAGGCAAGTACGAGTAGTACCCCCGTTTTACAGAGGAGGCAGTAGAACCCTTGAGCTACTAGTGATTTGCAAGAAGTCCCAAGGCTGGTGAGTGGCTTAGACTTTGCCCCCAGATAGTCTGTATGTGGCACATTACACCAAGATCTGTGTGTCCCCTTTCTAGAACGTAAGCCTTGAGTTGCAACAAGAGAGGAAAGCACGTAAATGTCTGCAAATTTCTTTGTTAAAACATTTTTTTTTCACCTTGTTTGGAAAATATACTAGTTTGATTTCAAGAAGCAAATTAACAGTTAAGAGCTCAGATTCTAGAAATATTCAAGCTCAATCGATATCAAAGAAATGCAAATTAAAATGACATTAGGAGAGAGCATTCTGCACTCATCAGAATGGCAAAAATTAAGAAGATGGAAATGAGAGAGCCCGTGGAGGGTTGGCCCAGCTGTGCAGAGGCAGGAGAGCAAGGAGCCAGGAGCCTGGGTGCCCAGCCAGTCTAGGGTGGAGCTCAAACACCACCCTGGCTTTTCTGAGCTGGTTTCTCTCTCAGGGAAATGGAGACGCTATTATAGAATTGTGGTGAGGATTCAACACTGTCAGCATCAAGTGCCAGGAATGGTGTTTATGCCGAATGAGGCCCCATGAGCACAGCCCTGGCAACCAAAAGCTCCGGGAGGGAAGGAGCTTTGCCCACTTGCCATATCCCCAAGTGCCCACAATAACCGAGCCCGGGGGGAGCCAGCAAGTAAAATGTGGTGGGGTCACATCCTCCATACCACTTAGAAGCAATCGTCTAGAGCAGGGGTTGGTGAACTTTTCTATTAAAGGCCAGATAGGACCGGGCATGGTGGCTCACGCCTGTAATCCTAGCACGCTGGGAGGCCGAGGCGGGAGGACTGCTCAAGGTCAGGAGTTTGAAACCAGCCTGAGCAAGAGCGAGACCCCGTCTTACTAAAAATAGAAAGAAATTAATTGGCCAACTAAAAATATATAGAAAAACTTAGCTGGCCATGGTGGAGCATGCTTGTAGTCCCAGCTACTCGGGAGGCTGAGGCAGGAGGATCGTTTGAGCCCAGGAGTTTGAGGTTGCTGTGAGCTAGGCTGACTCCATGGCACTCTAGCCTGGGCAACAGAGTAAGATTCTGTCTCAATAAAAAAAAAAAAGGCCAGATAGTTTAGGCTTTGCAGACCGTAAGGTTTCTGTTACAGCCCTTAGACAATATGCAAACGAGCAGGCATGAGTGTGTTCCAATAAAACTTTATTTGTGGGCCAGGCAAGGTGGCTCACTCCTGTAATCCTAGCACTTTGGGAGGCTGAGGCAAGAGGATCACTGAAGCCCAGGAGTTCTGCAGTGAGCTATGGTGGTACCAGGGTACTCTAGCCTGGGTGACAGAGTAAGATCCTGTTTCTAAAAAAATAAAAGGTCACTTTATTTATGGACATTGAAATTTGAATTTCATATAATTTTCTGTTTTTTCTTTTTTTTTTTATTTCTTAAGACACTAAGCAAAGAGAGGATTTTGTATGGTTTTCATGTCTCACAAAATATTATTCTTCAAAAAAAAATAAAATAAACCAAAACATTATTCCTCTCTTGTTTCCCCACCCCCCACACCAATAATTTAAAAATCTTAGCCTGCAGGCTGTACAAAAACTGTTGTGGTCCAGGTTTGGCCCTTGGGCCATAGTTTGCTGAGCCCTGTTCTAGAGCTAAAACATGGACAAATTCTAAAATTATAACAAGCTAAGCCAGTGACCTTGGGCAGAAGTTAAAGAGAGATAAGCATATCCTTGCTTATCTGGACTGGATAGTTTATCCCAAGTTGTTCCAGTAATAACAGCCACTCTTTCACTCTCAAAAATCCCAAATTGAGGCCGGGTGTGGTGGCTCACGCCTGTAATCCTAGCACTCTGGGAGGCCAAGGAGGAAGGATTGCTTGAGCTTAGGAGTCCGAGACCAGCCTGAGCAAGAGTGAGACCCCATCTCTACTAAAAATAGAAAAATTAGCCTGGCACTGTGGCCTGCACCTGTAGTCCCAGATACTCTGAAGGCTGAGGCAGGAGGATCCTTTCAATCCAGGAGTTTGAGGTTGCTGTGAGCCACTGCACTCTACCTGGGTCCATAAATTGAGACTCTGTCTAAAAAAAAAAAAGAAAGAAAGAAAGAATGAATGAAAAAATCAATGAATATTTTTTAAAATGGATGAATCAAAATGTTATAAGATAGATTTATTATTTTAAAATATGTAGATCCTCTAGCCCGGGCAACAGAGTGACACTCTGTCTCAATAAAAAAAAGTAAATAAAAAATAAAATATGGGCCAGGCATGGTGGCTCACGCCTGTAATCCTAGCACTCTGGGAGGCCGCGGCGGGTGGATCGCTCGAGTCAGGAGTTCAAAACCAGCCTGATCAAAAGTGAGACCCCGTCTCTACTAAAAATAGAAATAAATTAATTGGCCAACTAAAAATATATAGAAACAATTAGCCGGGCATGGTGGCGCATGCCTGTAGTCCCAGCTACTCGGGAGGCTGAGGCAGAAGGATCACTTGAGCCCAGGAGTTTGAGGTTGCTGTGAGCTAGGCTGATGCCACGGCACTCACTCTAGCCTGGGTAACAGAGTGAGACTCTGTCTCAAAAAATAAAAAAATAAAATATGTAGATAAATCTATAAGAAAAAACTGAAAAGAGTGGTTACCTATGAAAGGGAGATAGAGAGGTTGAGAAAACAAGGAACTGCAGTTTTTTTGTTATTGGTTTTTTGCACTAATTGGCTTTTTACAAAAATGATTTTTAAAACCTAAAGATCTAGGCCAAATAGTGGCATTTAGGAGGAGCTGTCTTTCATTTCTAGTTGATGAAGGAAAGTTCTTTACAAAAGAATGTAGAAAGAATGCCAGTATTTTAAAATTTGCTATTTTGCAGCCCCCAGTGAAGTCACAGAATCAGGCAAGGATCGTCGGTGGACGTTACAGCCACCAGGTGCGAGATTGGAGGGAAATGGGGTGTTCGCCCTGTGCCACAGCAGCATCTGGAGAGAACCTGCAAACTGCAAAGGGGGAAATATACCTTTTCTGTGCAGAGATCTGGCAGTCATAATCTTGACCAAGAGATGAGACTTAGCGTCCCTGAAAGTGAGACAACCAAGCATTGCATGCCTCCTGATGGGTGTAATAGGACAGCCAAGGCTTTACCCAAGACGAGTTCTGACCATCATGTTTAACCTGAATCGGGTCACATCTTTAGATCCAGCTTCCAGCACACAGGGAAAACAGGGGATAGAGGATTGTGCTAGTAACACCATGAGGAATCGATCAGATGAATTCAGAATATGCAGCATTCTACAAACTACCTGACTACAGCTCTTCACAAAGTAGATGGGGAGATAATTCTAGATCCAAAAAGACTAAGGAGACATAATTGGCAAATGCAATGTGTAAAACTTAATTGGATCCTGGTTGAAGAAAACAGCTGCACAACACATTTAGGGGGATAATGGTGAAAATTTGAATATGGATCAGATATTAGGTGACAGTAGGAAATAACTATTCATTTTCTCCTACATACCATGATTATGGTTATGTTGGAGAATATTCTTGTTCTCAGGAGCAGGCTGAAGGTTTAGGAGTGAAGTGTTGTGATATCTGCATTTTACTTTCAAATGGTCCAGCAAAAAATAGATAGCTAGAGAAAGTAAATATGGCAAAATATTAATAATTGTTGGGGTCAGGTGATTCATGTCTATAATCCCAGCACTTTGGGAGGCCAGGGCAGGAGGATCACTTGAGACCAAGAGTTCGAGACCAGCCTGGGCAATATATTGAGACCTCGACTCCACAAAAAATTTTTAAAATTAGCCTGTCATGCTAGTGCACGCCTGTAGTCCTACCTATTCACTTGGGAGGCTGAGGCAGGAGGATCCCTTGAGCCCAGGAGTTGGAGGCTGCAGTGAGCTATGATTGGCAACATTGCACTCCAGCCTGGGTGACAAAGCAGGATCCTGTTTCAAAAAAAAACAATTGTTACATCCAAGTGGTGGTTATGCTGATGTTTATTGTACTGTTGCTTCAATTTGTCCAAATTAAATTGTTCATATTAAGTATGAAATGTCCAATTTCCTTAAGTATTAAATTTGACAGTTGATATCTCTGACATTTCACTCTGACAGTTCTTGTTTGATTTTTATTGTGAAGGTACATCCTCAGTCTTTCAAATGCACATTTGGCTTGTGATTATCTGTCGAATTTTTTTTAGAGCAATTTCTGTGAAACCATGGGTAAGTCAAAAATTGATGCTATTTTCAAATATGAGTTTCGTCATGGAACTAATGCATTGCAGACAGCTTGAAATATCAACGAAGTGTTTGGGAAGGATGTGGCTGATGAACAGACAGTATGTTGATGGTTTGAGAAGCTCCATTCTGGTGAGTTTAATCTTGAAAATGAGCCATGCAGGCGACCTGAGACCAAAGTGGATAATGATCAGCTGATAGCTGTAGTGGAAGTGAATCCATCTCAACCTACGCGTGAGTTAGCAGCAAGGTCTGACGTTACTATTCCAACAATATTGGACCAAATATGGAAACAAATCAACAAGGTAAAGAAGCTGGATAGATGGGTTCTGCATGAATTAAACAAGCGTCAGAAGAGAAATCGTCTCAAAGCTTGCCTTTATTTGCTGTCACAACATAAAATCAAACGATTTGTACACCATATTGTGACGTGTGATGAAAAATTGATTTTTTTTTTTTTTGAGACAGAGTCTCACTTTGTTGCCCAGGCTAGAGTGCAGTGGCATCAGCCTAGCTCACAGCAACCTCAAACTCCTGGGCTCAAGTGATCCTCCTGCCTCAGCCTCCCAGGTAGCTGGGACTACAGGCACTCGCCACCGTGCCCGGCTAATTTTTTTTATTTTTAGTTGTTTGGCTAATTTATTTCTGTTTATAGTAGAGACGAGGTCTCACTCTTGCTCAGGCTGGTCTCGAACTCCTGAGCTCTAGCAATACTCCCGCCTCAGCCTCCCAGAATGTTAGGATTACAGGCGTGAGCCACCACGCCTGGCCAATGCATGTCCTCTTTAAATCATCTCTGGATTACTTACGATACCTAATATGATGCTTGCACATCACTTCATTTGCATGGAGTCAATATAGTACTTGATGCACGGCAAAGTCAAGTTTTGGTTTTTGGGAACTTTGTAGAATCTTCCCTCCATCCTCCAAATATTTTGGATCTGTGGTTGGTTGAATCCATAGATCAAGAACCCATGGATATGTATAGTCAATTCATAATTATAGTCAGACCTCTTTATCCAAGGGGGATTGGTTCCAGAATCCTTTGAGAATACCCAAGTCTCTTTATTGGCCCTCAACATTTGCAGATGCAGAACCAGCAGATAGGGAGGGCCAACTGTAATTGAGGAAGGGAAGAGAAATAATCCCAAATCCATAACTGAAACAAAACTTAATCTAAATGAGGCACAAATGGATTCAAAGTAAACTAGTTTATATCTAATATTTTTGAATTTACTGCCCATGAACATTCTAATCAGTAAATTGTCCAACTAAAAAGGAAGCTGATGATTATTACTTGTTAAAATAGCATGATTACTGTTTCTTTTTTTAAAAATTCATGCTGTATAACTGAACTTTTGTACACTCTTACCACCAACTTCCCATTTCCCCCACCCTCTGGCAACCACCATTTCTATTCTCTACTTTTATGAATATTTTGCAGTATTTGTCTCTCTGTGTCTTGCTTATTTCACTTAGCATAATATCCTTTAGACTCACCTATGTTGTCACAACTGGCACAATTTCTTTTTAAAGGTAGAGTAATATTCTGTTTCAAAAATATGCAGTCAGCCTTACACATGGATGAGGATTCCACATCCATGGATTCATCCAACCTCGGATGGAAAACATTTGGGGAAAGAAATTGTGTCTGTACTGAACATACACAGACTTGTTTTCTTGTCATTGTTTAATATGATACAACAACTCTTTATATAGCATTTACATTGTATTAGGTATTATAGATAATCTAGAGATGATTTAAAGCATACATGTGGATGTGCGTAGGTTATATGCCAATACTACACACCATTTTACATCAGGGACTTGAGCATCCTCGGATTTTGGTATCTGTGGGAGGTCCTGGAACCAATCCCCCACGGATATACCAAGGGACAACTGAATATATTATGTTTTCTTTCTTCATTAATCTACGTACTCGTTTCCATATCTTGAATAGTGTGAATAATGCTGTTCTTTTTATTTGAACTTGCCTTTCTTTGAATGTTAGAACCCAAATTCAGCACTACCTTCCTTTGCCATTCTTTTCTTACTTAATTTGTATTCCATTAACGGCTACTATTTTTGAGTTAGGAATTCCCATGCTCTCCAGTTCCCATTGTCTTGGGGAACCTGCAGCCTTTGGGCTGCATGTGGCTTTCTGGATCCTTCAGTGCAGCCTTTTGATTGAATCCAAATTTTATAGAATTAATCCTTTTAATAAAGAGATTTGTTCTGTGAAGTTTGAATTTGGTCGAGGGGCTGCACTTGGGGATCTGGAGGGCCACATGTGGCCTTGAGGCCAAAGGTTTCCCACCCTTGGGTGGGCAAGTTAGTGCTTTGCTTTTTCTAAGCATTGTTGCAGGAGTGTGAATGCTACTCAGCATATAGGGTTTTTTTGTCAAGGGGGAATTTTGTTTTCAATTTATATTTTTCACTGTGGATTTCTTTGTAGTTGTCACTAGTGGGTACCATCTTTAATACTTCATTCTCCAGCCACAGCTTAATCATCTTCATTACCCAATACAGTTTTTAAAAATTTAAACAGTTGACCACTAATTATAGTATTTTTACCCTTGTAATGCAAAAACATTTTAAGCTACCCTTGGATGATTGAAAATTTATCATTAAAATTCCTTTGGAGGCTAGGGTACGAAGGAGTTTGTTGTTGAAAGTGTCACACATATATTTTGTAGTAGACAATAACTATTTGGATTACATATGGTTGAGCTCTTGATTTTAATGGATCAAGAGAATGGTTCAGGCTACTCTGGAGGCTGAGGTAAGAGGATGACTTGAGCCCAGGAGTTTGAGGTTACAGTGAGCTATGATGATGCCACTGCCCTCATGCCTGGACAACACAGAGAGACTGTGTCTCAAAAAAAAAAAAAAAATTCAGTGGCCTTTTGAAAAAAGAGGATGGTTCAGGTTTACTAATACAAAAATATCTCTGTCACTAAAGGGGAAAAAACAACTCGAAGCATGCTCCAAGGAATAGCATTGTCTTCATGTGTGAAAAGTGATATGAAGCTATATGTAAACTTTGTCTCCAAATGCTTGATTTGGGAACAGAAATTATTTTAAGACAGAAGTTGGCCAAAACTGGCTTACAGCCTACTTTTGTATATATATGAGAATATATGACAGAAGCGATATGATGCTTGTAAAGCCTAAGATATTTACTATCCCTTTATAGAAAAAATTTGCCAACCTTCAATTTAAGTTTTTAAAAACTTACATATTTATATAATTTTACTTATTTATTTTCCATTTTCTCCCTGAAATATAATTGCTTTGTTGTTCTACTTTAATTGTTTTTAGCTAATGTACCAATGGATTCTTCATTGGTCTTTATTCAGGCTTTGTTTGCTCCATTTGCTATTGTTTGACCATTTTCTCCTACTTTAAACTCTTATTTTTTCTTCCTTGGCTTATATCATACCATTCACATGATTCTCCTAACTCTTGATTTTTCCTTTCGGTCATCCTCACTGACTCCTTGTAATATATTCAACTATTTATTAAATAATGGTTATTTCTTGTAGTCTTATCTATGACTTTGACCTCTTCTTCCATGTAACATTAATTATTTTTAAAGCTAATAATATCTTTAGCTTGTATTTGTCTGTTTTCTTAGTTCCAGACCTCTAGGTCAAAATAAAACTCCCAGAATTTTACCTATAATGTTCATTATTGTAGCCAACTCCAACTGAATTTTTTTTTTTTTTTGAGACAGAGTCTCACTCTGCTTGGGATAGAGTGCCGTGGCATCAGCCTAGCTCACAGCAACCTCAAACTCCTGGGCTCAAGCAATCCTTCTGCCTCAGCCTCCCAAGTAGCTGGGACTACAGGCATGCGCCACTATGCCTGGCTAAGTTTTTCTCTATATATTTTTAGTTGGCCAATTAATTTCTTTTCTATTTTTAGTAGCTACGGGGTCTTGCCTCTTGTTCAGGCTGGTCTCGAACTCCTGACCTTGAGCAATGCTCCCGGCCTCCCGGAGAGCTAGGATTACAGGTGTGAACCACTGTGCCTGGCCTAACTGTATTTTTTTTCAGATACTGCCAGAATTTTTCAAAATGATTATACCAGTTTACACTAACATCAACAATGTATGAGAGTTCCTATTTAGCTACTGATACTCTTTTCTCACTATCTTTTGAGGCAACTAATGACATTAATGGATAACTGCTTGTTTCCTCTAAGTTGAAATTTATATCTTTGCCCTCCCTTTTTTGGTATCTTTACTCTTATTATTATTATTTTTTTAAATTTTATATTTCTTTTCTTTTTTTTCCACAGCAGGTCCTTGGTATATGAAGATACTCTCTTATTTTTTAAAAAAGTTGTAGTTGTAGAGGGTGGAATTAATTCATACCCTCTTACTGCCTGTCCTTCAAACATTTAGAAAAAAATTATAACCCTGTAAGATTTCTGTTCTCCTTTATTCAGTCATTCACCAGATATGACTGAACACCTTCTAGTTTCAGGTTCCTTTGTAGGCACCAAACAAAACAGATTCCTGCATCATGGATCTTACACTCTATATAATTCCAAGCTAAAGATTCACAGGTCATTTAACTTTTCCATGTGTGGCATAGTTTTCTGATATTTTTGCATTTAATTGGTTGAGTAGACACTGCCATGGTTGTACCTAGGATTTCTGGAGCATGTGTTTTCCCCCCAAGCAAGCACATAACAATGCAAGTAAGTGAGAAATGACATTATTTATAGAGAGAACCACTCTGGCTTAATAGGAAAAAAAAGAATTAATTTACAAGTGGTCAAAATTAGACATATATGAATAGTTTTGCAAAAATAGGTTTTCTTCAGTGTAGAATCCTGCTTTCTCAACATTGTACATCCTACGTCAGGCATTTTTAAAGGGCTACATTGGTGTCCATAAGATGGATTTAGTCCTTTGTTGATGGACCTTGAGATTGTTTCAGTTTTTTAGCTATTACAAATAATGCTTCAGTGAAATTCCCTATGCACATTTTCTTATACACTTTTGCAAATACAGTGATCAAATCTTAGGAATGGCATTGCCTAGGTCAAAGGGTACACAGATTTTAAGGTTTGATTAATTAGTAAATTATATTCTAAAAGGTTACAACTATTTATATCCCTGTCCATAGTGTATGAGCCTACTGTTGTAATTTTTGTGCCATCCTTAATGCTGGTGTTGTATTCCAAAACACCAGTCCTACTGCATGACATGTAACTGGTTTGCAAGCTGCTTTTCTTTTTTCCCTACAGCCCATGAATGATCTTTGAAAATTGTGAATCAGATTATGTCACTTCCCTCTTAACAATTCTTGTGGCTTTCTATTGCACTTAAAGGATACTTGCTGATCTCTTTGGCCTTGTCTTTTACCCATTTATCTGTTCATGGACACTTGGGTAGCTTCTACCTTTTTGCTGTTGTGAATAATGGGCATACAAATACTTCTTTGAGACTCTACTTTCAGATACCCAGAAGTGGAAGTACTGGATCATATGATAATGCTTGAACTTGAACTTCTGACCTCAAGCCTCAGCCTTCTGAAGTGCTAGGTTTACATGTGTGAGCCACTGCGCCAGGCCCTTTTTCTTTTCTTTTCTTTTCTTTTCTTTTCTTTTCTTTTCTTTTCTTTTCGTTTCGATTTTTTGAGAGACCACCATACTGTTTTCTATAGCAGCTACAAGATTTTACATTCCCACCAGCAGTGTACAAGTCTTCTAATATCTCTGCATCCTGACTAACACTTGTTATTTTCTGTGTATTTTTTTGTTGGTCGTGATAGCCATCTTAATGAGTGTAAAGTGGTGTCTCATTGTGGGTTTTGATTTGCATTTCCTAATGATCAAGGATGTTATTTAGTGGTCTTTTCAAGTGCTTACTATCCATTTATGTAGGAAGAAATGTTCAGGTCCTTTGTCCATTTTTAAATTGGGTTGTTATTTTGTTGTTGAGGTGTGGAAGTTCTTTATATATTCTTGATATTAATCCATTAGATAAATAATTTGTAAATATGTTCTCTCATGCTGTGGGCTGTCTTTTCACCTTTATGAGAATGTCTTTTAATGCATAAAAATTTAAAATTTTGAGAACGTACAATTTTTCTAGTTTTTCTTCTGTTACCTGTGCTTTTGGTGTCATACGTAAGAATTCATTGCCAAATCCAAGGTTGTAAGGATTTTCCCTTATGTTACCTTCCTACTAACAGTTTTATAGTTTTAGCTCTTAAATTTGGGTCTTTGATCCATTTTGAGTATTTTTATTATTGGTATAAGGTAAGAGTTCTGCTTCATTCTTTTGCATACATGTATCCAGTTTTCCCTGCACCATTTGCTGAAGACTGACCTTTCCCTATTGCATGGTCTTTGCACCTGTTGAAAATCAATTGTTATTTATGTGAGGATTTATTCCTGGGCTCTGTTCTATTCTTTTGTTTTATATGTCTTTGTATGTCTTAATGCCATACCACCACACTGTTTTTGCTTTTTTTTTTTTTTAAGAGAGGGGAATCTCACTTTGTCACCTAGGTTGCTGGAGTGCAGTGGCATGATCATAGTTCACTGCAGCCAGGAACTCCTGGGCTCAAGCAATCCTCTCACCTCAGCCTCCTGAGTAGCTGGGACTATAGGTGTGTGCCACCATCCCTGGCTAATATTTTTCTTTTTTCTTTGTTTTTAAGAGATGGGGTCTTGCTATGTTGCCCAGGCTGATCTTGAACTCCTGGCCTCAAGCGATCCTCCCACTTCAGCCTCCCAAATAGCTGGAATTACAGGTGTAAGGCACTTTGCCCATTTCATACTGTTTTGATTACCATAAATTTTGAAATTGAGCAGTGTTAGTACATCAAGTTTCTTCTTATTTTTAAAAATTGTTTTTGCTATTCGGGGTTCCCTTGAGGGTCTATGTATAGGAATTTCAGTATCAGTTTTTCTACTTCTGCAGAAATGCCATTGGGATTTTTATAAGGATTATGTAGAATTTGTACGTTGCTTTTGCTAGTTTTGCAATCTAGGAACAAGGGGTATCTTTCCATGTATTAGGGTTTGTCTTTAATTTGTTTCAGTAATGCTTTTGTAGTTTTCAATGTCAAAGTGTTTCATTTCTGTAGTTACATTTATTCCTAAGTATTCTTTTTGGTGCTATTAATATATTGAATGGCTTTTTTGAGTTTTCTGTTTGTGTTGCTCATTGCTGTTTTGTATTGCATTTTGCTCAGTGTATAGAAATACAGCTGATTTTTGTGTCCTTTAACTTTGCTGAATTTGCTTATTACCTGAGTATTTTTGTGCGCGTGTTTGTGTGTGTGTAAACTGACAGTGGTTGATTTTTTTTTTATTGTTTTGTATTTTTCTAATTATTAGTAGAGTTGAGTACCTTTTTGTATACTTATTGACCATTGGGGTCATTCAGTGTGATTGTATATATGTGTCTATTCTTGGACACCACTTTTTTCCCCTTGATCAGTTTGTCTACCCTTATGGCCAAAACCACTTTTTTAATTAGTATAGCTTCATAATAGTAACTGCCTGACTGGTCCCACCATATTGCACCTCTGTGGTAAGGCTTTTTTCTAAATGTAGTCATTGTTGTTTCTTACCTACTTTGATGTATTTATTACTTTGTCTCTTGATTGTAGTTATTTTTTTAAAATACTTAATTTTAGAAATAGGGCCTTGCTCTGTCACCCAGACTAGAGTGCAGTGGCATGATCATTAGCTCACTTCAACTACTGGGCTCAAGTGATCTTCTTTCCTCAGCATCCCTAGTAGCTAGGAATGCAGCCACCACACCCAGCTAATTTTTAAATTTTTTGTAGGGACAGGGGCCTTGCAGTGTTTTGAACTCCTGACCTTAAGTTATCCTCTTGCTTTAGTGTCCCAAAGTGCTGGGACTACAGATGTGAGCCACTGTACCCAGCCTGTTGTCAGTTTATTGCTCAGATTGTTGCAATGTTCTTTTCTTCCAGTTTTGCCCTTTATTTGTTAGAATTGTAATTTTTAAAAGGAAATTAATACTGTTACTAATCTGCTTATTTTTTCAGGGGTACACAGTTGCCTTAAAATTAAAAAGAATAATACTATTCTGTTTTAACCCCATCTGCTGTACTGTACTTCAGTTCTAATAACCCGGAGGTGGCGTAAACTCCACAGGATTAAGGGCACGATGCCCAACAAGACACCCCTTACTTCATATACCAGCCACAACTATGGGAAGCCTAGAGCACTTGTACTTTTGACCAACTACAAATCTGGAATGTACCACATCTCTCTCGGGTTAATTAATTTGCTAGAGTGATTCACAGAACTCAGGAAAGCACTATATATAGGATTACAGTTTTATTGGAAAAAATATAGGTTAGGGCCAGCCAGTTGAAGAGACACATAGGGTGAGAACTTGAGGGTCTCAAATGCAGAGCTTCTATGCCCTTATCCCATGGAAACATATAGGGTGCATCATCCTTCTGAAATATGGATGTGTTCAACAGCCAGGAAGCTCCATTAAGCTTTGGTTTCTAGGGTTTTTGTTGGGTTTCATTATACCGAGGTGGTTGATTTGACCATTGGCCCTGTGATCCAGCTCAGTCTGCAGTCCCCTCCCCATCCATCCCTCGCTCAAAGTCCCCATTCTTTATTCAGAGTGTTGATCTTTGGTGATCAGTCCTATCCGGAAGCTATTTAGGGCTCCCCTTTTAGTCACCTCATTAGCATAAGTTCAGGTGTGAGCCAGTGGGCTCATGAATAACAAAGACACTTCTATCACTCTGGAAGTTCCAAAGATTTTAGAAGCTCTGTACCAGGAACCCTAGATGAAGACCAGACACATTCTTTATTATACAAGTACATATACATAAATTTAAAAGTTTAACTAAAACCACTTACGATGAAAACTAGTAATCACTTGCTTTACCCTTCACTCCCTATTTGTTTTCCTAGATGAAATTAGTTTTTCTACTTTTACCTATGCCTTGTGGTATTTGCCTCTGTCTAAATCATAATGCCAAATAATGATCAATTTTATATGTTACCCATTTTAAGTTTTTTTCTGGTACAGTTTATAGGCCTTTTAGCTATTTTTTTCTTCTTAGTATAGTTATCACAATTTTTTGGTCAAATAAGTATCCTTTTTTATTTATTTATTTTTTTGAGACACAGTCTAACTATGTTGCCCAGGCTAGAGTGCTGTGGCGTCAGCCTAACTCACAGCAACCTCAAACTCCTGGGCTCAAGCAATCCTTCTGCCTCAGCCTCCTGAGTAGCTGGCATGTGCCACCATGCCTGGCTAATTTTTTTTCCATTTTTAGTTGTTTGGCTAATTTCTTTCTATTTATAGTAGAGACAGGGTCTTGCTCTTGCTCAGGCTGGTCTCGAACTCCTGAGCTCAAGCAATCCTCCCACGTCGGCCTCCCAAAGTGCTAGGATTACAGGCATGAGCCA
>CAUYPO010074863.1:0-13328 GCA_963574435.1 Cheirogaleus major | reverse complement strand
GGGCTGATGGCTTGCCTCAATGGAGGTCTAAGAACTTGGTTGAATGGTGATATAGCACCTCTTGTATATTCCTGGATACAGCTGGAACCCATTCTACTAAGTGAAGTATCTCAAGAATGGAAAAACAAGCACCACATGTACTCACCAGCAAATTGGTATTAACAGATCAAGGCCTAAGTGGACATATAGGAATAACATTTGTTGGGTGTCGGGCGAGTGGGAGGGGGGAGGAGGGGATGGGTATATACAAACATAATGAGTGAGATGTGCAACGTTTGGGGGATGGTCATGCTTGAGGCTCTGCCTTGAGGGGGGAGGGGGGCATGGGCAATATACGTAACTGTAATATTTGTACCCCCATAATATGCTGAAATAAAAAAAAAAAGAACTTGGTTGGTGGAGCTCCCTACCCACCCCCACTGCCCCGTCTTTTGTCTGACTCCATGAGCCACTGCACAGCCACAAATCTTTGCAGAAGTGCAGACACTCTGCAGATACCCCCAGAGCATGTATGTGCACCTTGAGGTGCCACATTGTGGACTCAGCTTTCCCTGGATGTAGGAAACCAGACCCCAATGTCACTCATTGTAGATGAACCAAATATCAGGCTAAAAAGAACTTGGTGGTCACCCTATTCAGCACCTCCAGGTACAGGTAAGACCCCTGAGCAGTGCCAGGGAGTGCACATGCTGTCCAGCCTGACTGGGGTCCCTTGGGCTCATCCTCTTTGTACAGCCTCCTCCTAAACCATGACCTCAGTGGGCTCACTCCAGTCCCCTCCAGCCCGCTCTGGTCTGACATTCCCACCCCAGGGGACAGCATCTCTCTAGTCTAAGAGTTATCCCCTGCTCTTATTTTTCCATCAACTCCCAATCCAAGATGTCAAGGTCCACAGTTACAAAACACAGGAAAACTTTTGGAAAAAGTAAATCAATTAAAAACATCTTTTAGAAAAACTGTTTGGTAGTAAATATTAGAGCTAAACACATATATACCGAATGATACAATAATTCCGTTCCTGGGTATTACTCAACAGAAATGCTTAAATTTATGCTCCAGAAGATATGTACAAGAATATTCACAACAGAACTATCCAAAACAGCCCCAAACTGAGAAATATCCAATTGCCCATGAACATGGATAAAAAATATTAAGGTATATTCGCACACACCAATAGAATACTGTACAGCACTGAGAATGAACAAGCAAGAACTAAATGCTGCAATGTGGATGGAATTCACAAACATAATACTCAGTGAAAAACTCCAGACACAAAACTCTGTGATTCCATTTACATAACTTTCAAGAGTGATAAAACCAATCTATGTGTTAGAAATCAGGATAGTAGTTAGAGTTAGAGTGATTTATCACCAAATCAATTATAACACTCAGAGTCCAATCAGCTCTATTTCTTTTTGATTATTTTGATGGTCAGGAGAGAGATTTACAAGTGGGTTTGAGAGGTGGGCTATTCAATTCATTTAAACAAAGCTTTACTGTGTGTCTCCCTGGGAGCCAGGCACTGACCTAGATGGGAGGGGAACAGGAGGAACCAGAGAGGATTTCTGTCCTCAGAAAGCCACAGTCCAATGGCCAGGCTCACTTTGCAAAGGGAGCTCTCACTATTCACTATGAAGGTGCCCACTCTGTGCAACTGCCAGTACACAACCCATCCAAGAATCCTCACTCTAGAAAGTCAAAGACTCACCCTGTCATGCCTGAAAGACGTCCCCAGACTGAGAAACCTACGGCCAGTCCACTGGCTCAAGCTGGGATTCACAGTTTGATGAGCTCCTGTAGACTATATCTGGCATTCTTGGAACAAAAATGTTTAATCCAGATCCAGGCTGCATCCCACCCATCAAACATCGCTACCCGCTGCCTCCATAAACGAGGGCTCTACGCTCAACTGAGAGCCGAATGCATTGACCCAGAGTCCTCCAGAGCCTCAACTAGTGGTTTCCAGGGCCCACAGGCCAGCAAACTGCTCAGACAATGGTAGTTTCTGGATTTCTGGTCTAAGCAAGGGCTACCCCCAGCACCCTCCTGACAACTCTCATGTGAGGTACATTTCACTCTCGCAGAGTGTGGATGTCTCCAGTCTCTTCTTCACATCTGATTTCACACAGGAAGTCAAACCAGCCTCGGTATTAGAACTCCTAGAACCCCAGAGCAGCCTGCCTCCTTGACTGTCAAGATTTTGCCAGGCCTCAGGTGGGAACTAGTGGCTTTCAGACTCCTCCAGGCAGGCGGCTCAGAAGGCTCCTGGGATGGCCCTGGGAAATGACAGCACCTAGCAGCATCAGTAACTCTACCAAAGACCATCGAGAGAAACCAGAGCTAGGGGGACCTCAGAGAGCACAAACACACCCTGCACTGTGGTTTTGTTTTTGTTTTTAATGAGGAGACTGGGGGCAATGGGCTGAAGTCTATTCCTCAAGGTCACACTGATAAATGATGGCAAAACTAAGCACAAAATTTGCATCTCTAGACTGCAGGACTTTTGCATATATACTGTAACCTGCAAAGTGCAAACAAAAGGAAGCAAATGCCCTCCTCTCAGCTTCTGAACCCAGACCCTGCAGAGGCCATGGTGGCTCTGGGCTAACCTAGACCCACTCTCAGAACTAAAGAAATTTACCTGTACAGGAGACCTTGCTTTTTTGAGCAGCTTGTTGGGCGCTAATCTTGATGTAGTCAGAAGCCTGCAGCCCAAGACTACCTTTTATATAGGGGTTCTTTCTACACATGGTGCTCACCTGAGAGTCCGAGAGCCTTCCCCGTGGGCCTTGGCTCCTCCCCTCTGCAGGTTCTCTGGAAGGGAGGGGAACACTCAGGGCTTTGTAATGGTATTACAAAAATCCTATTAAATTCTTAGAACAACATACAGATAGAATTTGTTCCGGTAATGCCTCGACAAGAGAGAGAGTTAGTCATCTCATTTCCAATCCCAGGAAGTGAGGTATTAGTAGATGTGACTTGGAGCATTATTTCTTTGCAGGAGCACATGAGCCCACTTGCTCACGTCTGCACCACTCACAGGCTGCCAAAAGGCAAATACTGAGATTCCTGGACATTCCTATCTTTAAACTAGATGTTAGTTGAAGCCAGGGAAGTATTTGCAAGTGGTGGCTACAGGTTTTCTTTTGTGGTCACCAAGAGTCTGATGCAGCCCTCAGGGATGTCTCCTGCTAAGGAGGAATTTTATGACCCTTTTGTGTTATTATTTTCCTCTTCCTACTAGGTTACCAAATCTACTTTCCAAATTCTCCATTTTGGCCATCTAGGACTAGAAACATGGACTACTACTGGTTGTTTCCTTCCATCTCATCCTGGGTTAAGTTGCTCCAAGCCTGGCTATTCTTCCTTCAGAACATTTCCTGACACTCCTGTGGTTGCTCTAGTGTGAAGACTTCTTGATTTTCACCAGATCCTTCTGCTAGACTCCCACCATCGCTTGCACAGATTTTCATTATAGCAGTTAAGTCAGTTCTAGCTTGCCTGCCTCCAAGCTTGTGCACCTTGGATTCCCAGAACCTGGAGCCATGCCTGGTACCCAGTAGGTGCTCAATATGTGCCAGTAGACTCAAAGAGTCCCTTTCCTCTGGCCTTCTCTACCTTTTTCTTGACTCTAATCTCTCATATCTCCATCTTTTTGTAAGACTATGACTTCACCCATTTTATTAGTACTGTCATAGCCAACATTTATTGAGCACTTATGGCATGCCAGGTACAGTGCTAAGCACATCGCATGCAGAATCCCATTGCACCTTCGCAGCTTTGTGAGGCAGTACTATCGTCGCCATTTTACAAAAAGAAAATGGCGGCACAGCACGGTAACTTGCCCAAGATAACCACAGCCAGTAAACAGCAGAGATGGGGCCAAGTCCCAGGCATGTCATGTTTCACTAACTTGTCACCATCTTGGGCAAGAAACTATGTCTCCCTGCCACTATTAAGTCAAATCCAAAGCTTTCCTCCTAAGTTCAAAGCTCTCTGGACCCTTGTCCTCACCCCATGTGCCAAACGGCCGCCCCCTCATGCTGTTTGGTCTGGAGGTGTCATGGGGATAGCAGAAGCGGTGGATTTGGGAATCAAAAGTCAGTTTGCTGTTTAATTAAGCAAACTTCAATGTTCTCTTATGAAAAATCAGAATAATAATTCATCTCCAACTTGAGGCTCATTTGAGGCTCACATCAAATCATGAATGTGAAAAAGCTTTATAAAACTGTATGAAGCTCTGTCTCCATACAGGTAGAAGACTTATTATTATTGATCTCTGTCTCCAAGATATAATTTTCTTCATTTTTGCCTCTTCATTCTGGCATTTCATTATCTTTCCTCTTATATGCTTCATCATTTCAGGAACTCCAGGCTGGGTGCTTCAGTGACCCCACAACTAGCACAGAGGCGGAGGACACTCTATGTCTGAATTGCTTTTCTCTTGGTCATCATAGAGCTCATCGTAAATTGTGTTGAGGATTAGCAGAGCCACTCAGATACAGAGGGTGAGTCCCAGGGGTCATTTCTTCCCATGACAACTCTTGAATATTATTGTCCTGGGTGGCAGGAAACAGATGGCAAGGGAGGCTTGCCGGTCTCGCACACTAGTCCTGTGACCTTTTGGAATTTTAGCAGTCATATGTCCCTTCCCCAGGCTTCTGTTGTGCACCCAGGACAGACTGGTATTCCTGAAGAAAATTCAAGTCCATCTGGTGATGGGCCTTCTGTCTCTGCACAGCACGGCATCCCTGAGTAGCGGGCTGTGGGCCGAAAGTAGATTGGCAAGTTTGTGATTTACAACCGGGAATTCATTTTCCTGTGGAAACAAAGTTTTAGGAGAGGTGTAATTCCCAGAAGGGCTTCTTGAACACTTGCTAGAGTTCTAGGTCCTGGAAGCAAAGCAGAGGGAGAAAGGAAGTGTCTCCTCGGTTGGTGGTGCAGCAGAAGTACTGGAGAAGCATTGGATCAAGGGCCAGGAAATAGGGACTCAGGTCCAAGGACCACATGAAGTTGGGCAAGCCACCTCCTCTGTCTGGGACTCAATCATATACATAAAACATGGAGGTTGTGCGCCATGATCTCTCAGCTTTCTGTTATGACATTCCATAGTTCTGTTTGGGACCAGCCTTGAGCAAACACTCAAAGGAGGTCACGTGTCTGTGGCACCTTCTACCTTCCTATTTCCCACTTCCTGGTACTTTCCTCTAGAAGAGTCCAAGTGCACTACCCAACCTGCTCTGGTTGGCCCCACCAAGTTTTGTGATCTTCAGTGTTGAAGGTGGGGTCTGCTGGGAAGTGTTTGGGTCATGAGAGCAGATCCCTCATGAATGACTTGGTGCCACCTGCAGGGCGAGAGTAGTTGAGGCAGGCCTGTGAGGAGATTAGCTACTTCTCCCCATGGAGCCAAGTCCCTAAGATAGGGGTCGCCACAGAGGATAAGGAAATTGATAAGTAACAGAGAGAAATAAAAGAATACACAGAGACTACGGTATAGTTTATAGTTTTATATATATATATATATAAAGATCAGATATAACACAGCGGGGGTACTTAGGAGACTGGCGTATCTCCATAAACCCCAGTAATATGGTTAGATTCATACATGTTTTTATAATCACAGACATCAATTATCAGTTGTCAGGGTAACATATTTGCATATCAGGGAATGAAGTTGCTAGGGGATACAGGTAGTGGTTAGGGTCAAAAGTCCTCTAAAGAGGCTTCTAGTCTATCTAGGTGAACAAACAGGTACAAAGTCTTTTAGGGGCTAACTTCTAAGTTCCAAGAGGTAGTTGGCAATTAACAAAGGTATAACAGAAGAGATATAGCGACCATATATTTTTTTGATTAGTTACTATGGACTTAAATGTAGACAGACAGGAGAGAGCAGGAAGCCCATATCTATAAAATAAGTTGTTTATAATCACTGGGGCACATCTCTGGGCAAAGTGCACTCATTGTCTCTGGTTCCCATCCTGTGGGCTATATTTGCCTTACCTTGTATTTCAAGACACAGGGAAGCTCACAGATTTTGAGATATCGGGAAGCCTTCCTGGAAAACATCCCTACCAGAGATTTGAGAGCTCTCCCATGACAGCAGCCTCTAATAAATGAACCATTGAGTCCACACATTCCTTCAGGGCAAAACCCTGTAAACTCCTGTTTCTGTCTTTAATATAGTAATATAGGGTTATACAATAAAATAATGGTCTTATGAGCCATTTCTCATTAATTATTCAATCATATTTTCCCAACAATTTCTTTTCTGTTTTGATGATTTGTCAAGCTCTGCCAGTGGGATGTTGAGGTCCCCAGCAATTATGATGGTGCTGTTTATTTCTTTGCTTAGCTCTAATAAGATTTGATTTACGTATCTGGGAGTTCCTGTGTTGGGCACATATGCTTTTATTTTTGTTATGTCTTCTTGTTGGATAGTTCTTTTTACCATTATATAATGATCCTCCTTGTATTTCTTTACCTTTCTTGGCTTAAAGTCAATTTTATCTGATGTGAAGATGGCTACACCTGCTCCCTTTTGGTTTCCACTTGTGTGAAATACATTTTTCCATCCTTTCAAATTGAGTCTGTGTGTGTCCTTGAGTTTGAGGTTTGTTTCCTGGAGACAGCAGAGAGTTGAGTTGTGTTGTTTCATCCATTCAGCCAGCCTATGTCTTTTGAGAGGAACATTCAATCCATTCCCATTAATTGATAGCATTGATATATGAAATGTCATTCTGTTCATTCTGTTGGGTAGTCCCTTACTGCTTTGTTTTACCTCTTCATCTTTTGTTTTATAGGAGTTGTAAGTTCTTTTTTTTTTTTTTTTTGGATGAATGTACACAAGTGTGTATCAGTTGTGCTGGTTTGTGTATACTGCTGCTCTGAATATTTCATGCACAGCAGGTCTGGTCATTGCCATTCCCTCAGTGTTTTCTTGTCTGGAAAATACTTAATTTATTCATTTATTGTGAAACTTAGTTTTGCAGGGTACAACATTCTAGGTTGTTCTGTTTAAGTCGATTGAAGATGGGGCCTCAATCCCTTCTGACTTCTAAGGTTTCCACTGAGAAGTCTGCAGTTAGCCTGATGGGCTTTCCTTTGTAGGTTATTTAATGCTTTCATTTTGCTGCTTGCAGAATTTTCTCCTTCATTTTGACTTTAGCCATGTTGAATACTATGTGTCTTGGAGATGACCTATTTGGTGCTCAATGTCCATCTCGCATCTGTTTGTCTGAAATTCTGATGATACCCAGTAAGTATTCCTCTATAATTTCCTCAAATAGGTTTTCCATCCTTTTAGTGCTTTGTTATTCTCCCTCAGGGATACCTATACTTTGAATGTTAGTTTGCTTCACATAGTCCTATATCTCTCTCAGTCATTGCTCAGAATTTTTTAGACTCTTCTCTGCCTCTTTGTATGACTGTGTTATCTCGAGAGCCTTGTCTTCAAGCTCTGAGATTCTGTCTTCTCCTTGGTTTATCCTGTTGTTAAAGCTTTCTACTGTGCTTTGAAAATCCCTAAATGAGTCTTTCTTTAAGTTAAATTATTTCCTTTCTTATGCTTTCCTGCTCTCTAGTGACATTTTCATTTTTTTTTCATTGAGTTCCTGAACTATTTTTTTGGCTTCCTTTTGTTGGTTTTCAACTTTCTCTTCTATTCCATTCATCTTATTTGCCATCCATATTCTGAATTCTATTTCTGTTATTATGGCAATTTCGTTATGGGTATAGTCCATTACTATAGTTCCATTGTGTTGCCTTGGGGCCATAAAACTATCTTGTTATTTCATGTTGCCAGGGTTCTTTTTCTGGTTTATTCTCATCTAGCTTCTCTTCTCTCTTATATCTGGGTTCATGGGATTTCAGAGCACCTGCTCTCCTTTGCTGGGGACTCTCTCAAATAAAGTCCAGGAGTGATGGCTGCTCAGGGATGGGGGGTCCTGAGTGAACAGTTGGACCTCAGCATAATTCTGCCAGCTGAGTGGTAGTGCTGGGGACTCAGTTATGTGGTCTTGGGGACCAGTCACAACTCTGAAGTCCCAGGAGTTGAATCACATGCTGGATGGGGACCCTGGAGCTACTGGGGTAGAGCCTTGGACTCAGGCACAATGAGAGCTTCAGAGCTGGCTCTGGGGATTTTGAGGGCAGAGCTGCCCTTATGGGGGGCTGTTCCACCAATGTGGGGATTGCTGATACCCAGCCACACAGTTTGTTTGGGTTTGTCATAGCAGCACTGGGTCCACATCAGTGGATGAGAGCTGCTGGTTGGCTGATGTTGTCCCCCCATTTCTAGGACCTACCAAGGAAGTCACCCCAGGATTCTGAAGAGGTTCCTGTGGCATCTGGGTCTCCTCCTCTGTTAAGCTCCCACATCAGAGAGGAGTGGTGCTTGGCCCTCAGTAATAGGGCATGACATGGGGGAGTGTTTGTTCCTGCCTTGGCCCACCTTGTGTGATGCAAAGGATACTGCTGTATGGGTGGATCCCACATGGACTTGGCTCTGTGCACCAGAGTGATCGGGATGTCATCAGTTGCAGAAACATGGGATTGACAGGCACCAGATCTCTGCTGCACCTGCTCTGTGGTGAAATGTCCCTGCACAGACTCTCAGCAGCTCCCCAATCAATCTAGAGCTGTGCAGTGGAAGAGGGAGACCCCTAACAGATCAAGCTGCCTGTAACTTTTGTTTCTCTCCTAAAAAAGTGTCCCCTTGGGTTGCCTGTATCCCAATCTTTTCACTTCTTCCCAGCAATGTGAATTGTATTGGGACCCGCAGCTTTATCTCTGAGATAGCAGGTGAAACTTTTAAAATTCAGACACGCCCCATTTGATTGAGTTGGTAGACACTGTAATGAGCTATAGAGTTGTTATCCCTGTCAACAGTTGATGCTTCCTGGAGAGAGCCAGTTGCCAAGATGTTCTTTTGTGCCTATGATAAGCTTTGGTTCCTCACGTGGAGTGCTTGAATGTCCCAGGCATTGGGAGGTGCCCTGTAGTTTCCAGGGGGTTACTTGGACCCCACCACAGCAGAAGTGGGTGGAGGAGTGAGCCAGGTGTGGTTAGGTTGTGTGAGCCTGGAAGGCTTTGCAAAGCCTCAGCAGAGCTCAGAGGTTGTTTTTCTGGTCAATAGGGGGTGCTGTTGGGAGGGGAGTCATGGCAGGTTCTCCAGACAAGGAGAGCTGGTTGTAGGGGAAGGGCCCAAAATCCCCAATGGCTTGATGGTTCCCTGCCATGCTTCATTGCTATGGCACCCCAGGCTGGGATCTTCCCTGCCAGAGAACCTGCCCTAGTCCAACAGCACCGCTTTGAGCTTCAGCAGGGCACCAAGTTTACTTCCCCAGTCTCTAGGGATAGCCACTGGGAGGAGAGTCAAGGCAGGCTTTCCAGACCCAGAGCAATGGTCATAGGGAAGGGGCTGCAAATTCCCTCTGGTCTGGGGACCTGATTACATCACTGCTTGGTTGCTATGGCACCCCAAGCTGGTATCTTCCCCTCTGAAGGACCTGCCCTAGTCAAACAGTGTGGCTTTCTTGTCAGGGGGATGGTTTCTCTCTCAGATCACTGTGTCTTGGACCATCACAATTTTCTCCCATCAGCTCTTCCCACATGGGCTCTGTTGCCTCCCAAGTCTAGCTCCTAAACCTCATCTCTGTGTCCCCCAGCAACCCACTTGAGTCCAGGGGTCACTGGACCTGCCCTGTATATCTGACCCACTGGCATGCATCTCGGTGAAACAACTGTGGGCAGGGATCTCCCAGATCAGGTACTCCAGGCCCCCTGCAGGTCATTAAGGGGGAAGGCTTGGGACCCACTCTGTGGAACCCTCAGACTTGAGTACACATAGGCTGGGACGGACGTTGCTTGCCAACTTCTCGGCTCAGACTTCTCTCCCCATTGCAGTGGGTGGAGGAGGGTCAGGGAAGGATAAGCATCTAAATGGAAGAAATCCAGCTCTCTGGCCTCTCAGGTCACCTTCCTTGGAAGGGCAGCCCCACACAGAATGTCCAAGCTCTGGGACCACACGTTCTCCCACAACTCTGTGGTTGCCACAGTGCTTAGGCTGGGTTGGGGGAATGGAAAAGCCTCCAAGTTACTGGGGAGCCCACTGATCCCCAAAGGACTTGAGTCAGGGAGGAGAAAGGGATCCCCCCTTACCATTTCACTGGCCTCCAAGCCTCTCTGGGTTTGATCCTCACCAATATCATTTTTCCTTTATTCTCTTCCTTCTATGCTTCATGATTTTCCTCTGTGAGGTCCCTGGTGGGCTCTGGCATTTCTCTCTATGAGCTATACCTGAGCTGCATCCCTTTTCTCTTCTCCTATGTCTGAGAGGTTTAGACTTATCTCTGATTATCTCTATAGGAACTGCTGAACTAATTCTTCTGATATACATGGAAGAACTTGCCCATAAAGAATTTGGTATTTTGGATGAGAAAGTCTGTATTTCCCCCTCTTCAAATTCTTCATTAACTTTAGCCAGCATAACATTACACTGAGGCTTTTGTAAGTCTTCTGTGTCTCCCAGGTTAAGAATCATTTCTCCCTTCTGTGAAAATGAGATGGGGGCATTATGGGTCTCTAAGAAATCCCGATCCAACAGATGTGTGGGGGCACTATCTACTATAAACAAGTGATGTTCTACAATTTCTCCCAATTAAAATGGAAGAGGATTAGACTTAAAAGCTGTAATCAGAGAATTTGAAGCCCCTACCACTTGAAATTTTGCTTTACTCCAGAGGAGAGGGTTTTTAATCAAGTTAGGGTTGAGTACAAACAGGGTAGTGTCAGTGTCCACAAGGGCTCTGCTGTCTTCCCTATACATGGGTGTTTCTCTTTCCCCTAAAGCTTTTATTAGGAGTCGAGAGAAAATCCGTGCTATTCTTATTTCTGAGATCGTTGGGTGCCTTCCTCTGGGGTCTTCTGCCCCCTTTGCACAAGCATCCATTCAAGTTTCTTGCAATCATTTTTAACATGTCCTTTCTTTTGGCAGTAGTGGCAGAGTGCTTCCTTTATGGCTTGTTGTGAGCTCTGGGGGGAATGGAATGCTTGTGATGCTCCAATTTGTTACTAAGTTGCTTTAATTGTCAGCTCATAATCTTAGAGGGGGTTTCATTTTCTTTCTTAATGATCGCTTATGATAATTGGTCTGCTAGGATGACTAGGCGGCTTGTGGGTAGAGAAGACCAAGCCAAGTAATTTTTATTTATAAAGGTCACTATTTCATCATCTAAGCCTCGTACAAATCCAGAATTTAGCAAAGTGTCACTTCTACCATGCTCAAGGTTTTCATAAGGTATCCCTGAATGTTGTTTGGATGTTTTCACAAAACTGGTATAAAAATCAGGTATGGTTTTGTTTCGGCATATTTTACATTGTTGGACCTTTGTCCAATCTATAACTTTGGGGAATACCTGTGGTAAATTATCACTGAGATGGTTGCAAAGATCCCTGGATTTTCCTCACCCATTTGTATCAATTTTGTCAAAATCTTGTAAAAGCTGCTTCTAATCCACTACCCTAAACTGTTCTTTGGCTTTGTTTTGGGGCACCAGTAACTCAATTTGCTGATATAGGTCAGAAAAACCTATATCGTAGGTCTTAAGTATTAACTGGAATTACTTGGCAAACTAACAGTGGTCTTGAGTTGGATCAGGTAATCCAAATACCCTTAACTCTGATTGTGCGCAGGCTGTATACGGTATGTTAGGGTCCCCTCTCCTGGTGGGTTTTATTCTAAAATGAGCAACTACTATTTTATCTGCTCCTCTAATTATTTCTGATACTTTTCCCCTCACTTTGAGGTGAGGGAATAGGAGAAAAAGGAGGAGGAAAAATGAAAGTGTCTAGACAGGGAAGTTCAGAGAGCAGAGAGTTAGGAAGACCAGAAGGACAGACAGTTTCTGGCACCTTCCTGATTTCAGAAACAGCTTCGGTTAGTTTCTTCAATACTGGGACAATCCAAATGATTTTTTGTTAATGTCTGGAATTTCTGTAATATAGTTTGACATCAGGAAGTGTGATGCAAACAGCTTTATTCTTCTTGATTAAGATTGGACATTCTTGGTCTTTTCTGTTAATATATGAATTATTTTCCATATGTCTTTTTTATTTTATTTTATTTCATCATATTATGGGGGTAAAAATATTGTTAAGGTTACATATATTGCCCCGCCACCCCTGCTCCCCCCCGAGTAACAGCTTGTAGCGTGTCCATCCTCCAGGTGGTGCGCATCCAACTCACCCTGTAAGTATACACCCATCCCCTCATCCCTCCTCCCTCCTCCCACCTGCCCGACACCCCATGAATGTTTTTTTTTTACATTTTGGTTACATTTTATATCTTTGCCTCTCCCTAGGAAGGGTTAGAGGTATGCCCTTCCCATCCACAATGCTCACCACATCCCTAAGATGTGGGTATACTTCCCCAACCCCTGAATCCCTGGTGAACACCACCACCATTTGAGCACCATAGTATTAATCAGTGAGTACCAATTTGATGGCGAGTACATGTGGAGCCCATTTTCCTGATCTTAGGTCACCTCACTTTGGATAATGGGCTTAAGCTTAATCCAGGATAGTATAAGGGGTGCTAGGTCACTGTCATTTCTTAGAATTGAGTAATATATCATTGTGAACATATACCAAATTTTAAATATTTATTCATGAATTGATGGAAACTTGGGTTGTTTCCATGTCCTTGCAATAGTGAATTATGCTGCCATAAACATTCGGGTGCAGATGTCTTTATAATAGAATGTCTCATGCCCTTTTGGGAAAATGCCTAAAAATGCTATTGAAGGGTTGAATGGTATTTCTATTTTTAGCTGTTTGAGGTATCTCCAAATTCTTTTCCACAAAGGTAGCACTAATTTGCAGTCCCACCAGCAGTGTAAGAGTGTTCCTGCCTCTCCACATCCTCACCAGCATTTGTTGTTTTGCGATTTCTTGATACAGGCCATTTTCACTGGGGTTAGGAGATATTTCATTGTGGTTTTGATTTGCCTTTCTCTAATGATTAGAGATGTCGAGCATTTTTTATTTGTTTGCAGGCCATTATACTGTCTTCTTTGAAGAAGTTTCTGTTCATTTCCATTGCCCATTTCTTTTTTTTTTTAATTTTTAATTTTTATTTATTTTTATTTATTTTTTTATTTCAGCATATTATGGGAGTACAAATATTACGGTTATGTATATTGCCCACGCCCCCCTCCCCCCTCGAGGCAGAGCCTCAAGCATGACCATACCCCATACGTTGCACATCTTACTCATTATGTTTGTATATACCCATCCCCTCCTCCCCCCTCCCACCCACCCAACACCCAACA
>CAUYPO010074862.1:0-14778 GCA_963574435.1 Cheirogaleus major | reverse complement strand
CTCGCCTGGGCCTCCCAGAGTGCTACGATTACAGGCATGAGCCACCATGCCCGGCCTGGCTTATTTTCTTAAATAAAAAAAGAAATTAGCTTGACTGGCCTTCTAGAAATGACCTACAGAATAAGCATACAAAATCAGTACTTTTTATTGTCTTAAAAAGAAGAAACCTTGCAATTATCCAATTCTTGACTCCAGCACTGGTTCTTGGGTCATCATTAGTGTCAAATTTCATGATGGGAATGTGTCAGAAAGACCTTTACTCTTTTCAGTAATGATTCTACATCACCCTGATCACAAGTCTGGTCTGAGATAAGTAGACTAGAAAATCCCTTAGATGAAAAGATCCTAGACAGTAAGTCCAAAGTCTGTCAAACAGCTTCCCATTTGCTGCACTGGCCCTGAGGCTATGGAGATCTGGGATTAAACGCTGGAAAGAGAAAAATGGAAATTTGGATATTTTACCATACTTTCCTTTCTTGGTGTGTCAATGTGTTAACTTAGGTTTTGTTTTGTCTATGTGTGGGAATGTGCTTGATTTAGGTTTTGTTTTGAATAATCTTTTATCCTGAAGTCATATGATAACATACAGTATTTAAGACTCTCAATTCCCCTTACTGCAGAACTACAATTGTGCCTTCAGAAATGACCGTAATGAGAACAAGATGATGTAAGAAGGCAAAGCCCAGGCTGGAGTTTTGCGAGATATTAACGTGTTTCTCAGAGAAATCTCTTTCACAGTCCCAAAGTGAAATTCTGGATATTTTGGCCAAGGATTATTAGCCCTATGTACTTCCTTATTTTATCAACGTCATGGACAGCTGTAAACTCCCTGCAAATCCAGTAACTATTGCGTTTCACAGAGCATTTCACAGTCCCAGGAAGATGCAAGTGTCTAAATCTTGGTCCCAATTTCTGAAAGCTTACAATCTTGACAGAGAGACACTGACATGGAAACCACTGAGGAACTCTTGCAAAGCAGATCACATAAGTCCCATTTAAAAGATTGTATCAGCTGGGTGCAGTGGCTCACGCCTGTAATCCTAGCATGCTGGGAGGCCGAGATAGGAGGATCTCTTAAGGTCAGCAGTTTGAGACCAGCCTGAGCAAGAGCAAGACCCCATCTCTACTAAAAATAGAAAAATTAGCTGGGTATGGTGGTACACACCTGTAGTCTCAACTACTCAGGAGGCTGAGGCAGGAGAATTGCTCAAGCCCAGGAGTTTGAGGCTGCAGTAAGCTATGAAGAGGCCCTGCACTCTAGCTGGGGCAACAGAATGAGACCCTGTCTCAAAATAGAATAAAATAAAAGATTGTATCAAGGTGCTTATTCATCTGGGCTGTGTCTGTCTCTACAAAGCCAAGGATTTTAGCAGTTGGGGAACTTCACTTATCATAATCCAACACATTCTCTGTGTTGTCTTCAAATTCAGCCTAAAAGAAACACTGCTTTACTCTACACACACTTCTGACGCCAAATAGGTGGTGTTTTTCCACACCAACAACCAATTCTCCAACACTCCAGACACCAACTAGGTACCTACCACTCAGTTCGCTTCTGACATTATCCACCTGGGATTAGCATCAAACCCCACAGGTTAAGGACTCAGTTCCACAAGACTGCCCCCATGTCAGATGTCAATCACAAATAGTGAGTTCCCATGTTACCCACACTTAAGTTCGACTTGGCTATCAGGTGTTCTGGGGACCCCTTCCTTACATTCAATAATTTTCTATAATGGCTTACAGAACTCAGGCAAATGCTTCCCTTACATTTACTGGTTTATGATAACATAAAGGTTATTATAAAGATTACAGATGAACAGATGAACAGGTACATAGCATAAGGTCTGGACATGTCCCAAGCACAGGAGATTTTGTCCCTGTGGAGTTGGGGTGTGTTACCCTCCCGGCATGTGGGTGTCTTCACCAACTCAGAAGCTGTCCAGGCTCCATAGTTTACAGATTTTTATGGAGGCTTTATCACATAGGCAAGATAGATTACTAACGCAGTCTCCAGCCCCCTCCCTTCCTCAGAGGTTGGGGGTGGGGCTGAAAGTTCAAGCTTCTAATCATGGCTGGGTCTTTCTGGTGACCAGGTCCTATCCTGAAGCTATCCAGGAGCTTACAAAGAGTCGCCTTATTAGAATGAAAGCTGCTCCTATACTCGGGAAATTATAAGGGATTTAGGAGTTCTGTGTAAGACGCTCCTATGATTTCTAACATTCAGGAAATTACAAGGGTTTTAGGAACTCTGCCTCAGGAACTAGGGGCAGAAACCAAACATATATTTCTTATTATGTCACACAGCTCCTCTAGATAAATTCATGGTTTTGTCTTCACCACCTCTTCTTTCTTGCTCCTTGTTCTCAGGATATTTTTGCTATAGAATTCCTACTTTCAATACCCTCTAAATCATATGACCAAAATAACATCCTTAGAGTCTCTTTCATCTTCCCCTAGATCTGAAGAGATATGAAAATTTGGTGTCAGTTCTGGGCAGCTTATTTCTATGCTGGTTATGAGTCTTCCAAAAATACTGAACTGTAGCCTTCTTTTCACCAATACCCATTACAATTCTTTTAACAAAATAGGGTTGTCGGGACTTTGCCTTTTCAGCTATATACATTAGCTGATCTCTGATTGCTTGCTTACAGTTCACTTGATTTTTCTTAAGTTCACTTGATTTTTCTTAAGCCCAAATGAAATTATTTTCTGTGTATTCCTCTTAGTATCTATTTCCTTCTCTAATCATTTACTCATTGAACAAACATTGCATTGACTACTTCGACAGGCACTGTACTAGGAGATAGAAATGTAAAAATGAATAGGACTTGATTTCTTCCTCAAAGACCTCACATCTGGTAGAAAAGACAGTGAACTAGCCCATATGGTGCCTTTGTGTGAATTAGAAAAACTCACCCTTCCTCCTGGTGGGGGCAGCTCTGCACCAGGGCTCAGGCTTGGTAAGTGGAGAGCAGGGTGGATTTCAGCCCCTTCTTGCCTCTGTGGCCAGGGGCCCTTGTAGGGTATAAGCTGAGCAACCCTATGCCATGGCCCTAGACATGGAAACAGCATGTTAGAGAACGCTGGGATGAGCACAGAAGAGAGGGAACCTGACTGCCTGGTAGGATGGAGAGCCAGGGGAGGTTTCATAGCAGAGGTTACACATGAGCTGAGACATGAAGGAGCTCGCCCAGTGAAGGGAACAGGGGAGTGGAGGGCAAAGGGAAGATGTATAAAGCCACACGTATGTGAAAGAGCATGGATTGTTTGGGACTTTGCAAGTCACTGGTGATGGCCAGAGTGCCATCCCCAGAGTGGAGGGACAAGGGTGGGAGCGACACGGCAAGAATTGAAGCTGGAAGACACTATAGCAATGATTTAGGACACAGACTCTAGGTCCTGTCCACTCAAAGTGTCATCCTCCTCAGGACAGCTTCTGCATCACCAAGCAACTTGTTAGAATTACAGAATCTTGAGCCCCACTCAAGACCTACTGACCTCAGCACCTACATTTTAATAAGATCTCTGGGTGATTCATGTACACATTAAGGCACTGGTTTAGATGAGAGCTCACAAGAACCAAAGGTTTCCTTTGATGCATGATCTTTAGAAATTGCCAAACACCATATTTCCCTTTATGCTTTCATAGATCTATCATCAGCAGATTACCTTCAGGGTGCATTAGTGATATTAACTATAATTTCCACTTATGAAAAGCAGAGACATGAAGAATTTAATTTGTCCATAACACCAGCAAATTAAAACAGAAGGAAGAGGACACAGTCTCCTCTACTTTCCTTTTCTCTGTTTTTTCTTATTACCCAGGCTCACCCTGAATGTCCACCCGGGAGGTGTAGCACTCTAGTCTAGCAATCACTAAGGGTGGGAGGAGGAATGATCAAGAAGCCTTCAGCCTGGAGGTGGTGTCAGGTAATCACCCTGTGGCAGCTGGAGAAAAAAATGGAAACAACCTTAATAAAGACCCGAGGAAGAAAGAAAGCTGAATGTCATCTCTACTCAGCCTGGCTTCGCTCTCATCTCTTATGCTTTTTTTCTTTTGCCCATTCATTCACCCAACCATTCAATTATGTAATGTATATATTAAACATCTACTGTTTGTCAGGCATTGATATCTGCATTTTCCTAGTAACTCCAGGGCTTCCTATGCACTTTCTTATCTTCTAAGAAACCCTGGCCCTTTCCAAAAACCCCTATAAGCCACTATCTTTCGTATACTAGATCTTCTCCCTCCTTGGACCCAGAGGGCTCATCAGAACATTAGGAACAGTTGACATTAGAAGGCTCAAGAGTTTCTGTTCTCTGCTTAGCCCTCTGCATATGGGCTTCTCTGAGTCTTTTTCTCCAAGCGGAATAGTAAGGGAGAAAAAAAATTCAGGTTCAAGTAGGGCTTTAGCACCTGTGGAAGACTGTTATTGGACTTGACTGAGTGAGGGACTGGCTCTGATTTTGGTGGGTCACTAAGGTCAGAGCTTAGGTGTATCCCTACAAACCATTGACTAATTTCCCTCAAAGAAGATTAGGTTGAAGAATAAGTTTGAGGTGCACAGAGGAGACCTTTGGGGGAGAAGAAGCAAAAGAGAAATAACACTATTACCAGTTTCTGGGAAATCAGCATAGAAAACCCATGAGGTTGTAATTGTATCATTAATTGAAGACAGAAAATCATGTTACTGCATATGAAAGGAAATGTATAGAGGGGAGATATGGTGATGTCTGGTTTTGTTTTTAAATCAAATTCTACAATAAGACTACACAAAAAACAATTTGAATGCTTACCACAACTTGGTAGCTGTGCTTACATGTTCTCTCTACTTCTTTCCTACTAGTATTGGTTCTTCGTACAAGCTCAGGGAAAGGGGAAAATTAGGGAAGAAACATGCAAACATTGAGGTTTACCCTAGTGCCGTCAGAGGTGATTTTAATCTTTGAGCTGATAAAAAAAATAACAGTCTTACTCAGAGTTAAACAGCAATCATGGGAAAGAAATATAATCTAGATCTCCAAATCTCTCTTATTTCCTTTGGAAAGTCTTCAGTAATTAAAAACAGCTTTAAGCAGGCCTGTGGATTGCTTGAGTTAAAAAAAAAAAAAAGAAAGAGGAAAGAAATAATTTGTAATTAATTGATAAGTGGAGACCACATTGAGGTTCAAGTGATTAAATTGACCTCAGAAGGAACCCGTGGTAATGCTGTTGTAACTGAAAGTGAAGCAATATCAGTGTTTGCCAAAGTGTGATCTGTGCATTTGTGCCCCTCCACAAACTGTTACTGGTCTGCAAAGTTGTAAGTATAGAAACTGAGAGTGTTTGGAAACTTTTAGAGCCATTTAACAGGGTAATTTATGTCTATTGAATTTAATGATTAAAAAGATTGAGGCTTCTATTTGATATGTCTTTACCTCATTTTTTCTGCTAATTTATTTTTGTTATAGTTTATAAAAGTATTAGTCTGTGTAAGATTGGAGATTGAAAAACAAAATAACAACAGTTCTGTGCCACAGTCTGTTTCAGAAGCACTGGTGTAGATTGTGCTGGTATCAGTGGTTGCTCTCAGGGCCATGTCACTGTACAACACTAAGGGGACTCCATCTGCGTGGTTGACTCCTTACCATGGATGATGCTTCACAGAAGGGCTGTGAGTTATCCACCTGTGGGCCACAGATGTGCCTTTGTATGTAAGCATGATTTGGGATGAGTGGGGGCTATTTTGTAAGCTTAAACTGTTGAGCCCAGATTTAAAAAACAAGTTGTGTTTGAAACCTCAGATATGTGTTAACCTTCTAGACAACTTTTTGATTCCCCAGGACAGATAGATATTGCCCCTTCTACTCCTATCACTCAAGAAGGTTTAGCTGGTTTTGCCAAGATTTGGTTAAAATTGCCTTTCACTGTGGCTTCCTTTTCCTTTGTGGCAGTTTCCTAAGTTGAGAGGAAGTGTTTGAATTTGAGCCCCCTGAAGCTCCGGTTTCAGTTACAGCTGGAGGTTGGAGTCCACTGATAGGCAATCACTTAACGTTTGCTTAGAAACAGTAAGCATTTCTCCCAATACATTTTTCTTCTTAATTATGTTTTTGCTTAGAAGAATCCTAAAATACATTTTCCTTTGTGGTATGGTATAAAGAACTTTGAAGTTAGATAAACCTGTATTTGGAGGCCAGGACTCTTACCTATTTTCTTGCGTTATTTCAGAGATAGGATTCTCAATTTTCATTTCTCATCAGTGAAAGGGGATAATCCTACCTATCTTGCCAAGTTGTTGTAAGGGGTTAAGTGAAATAATTTATGCAGAACACACCACACAGTATTTAGCATACTACACTTCCACATGTGTTAATGTCTTCGTCACTGTTGTTTGGGAATGAGGGCCCAAGAGAGCGTTAGAGAAAGATGCTCGATAAATAGGGAAGGCAAAGAGAGGAATGAAAGGACGTAGCCTGGGATTGGCAATCTGAAGTCCATTCAAGTCAGCTGGTTCAGAACACTGTGCCCCATGTGTAACAGAGATGTCCAGATTTCTCCAGCCTTCAAGAGACCTCACTTCTAATTAATGACCAAATAACTCTGAGCCTCATCCCCTTATGCAGCTGCAAAGTCAGGCTCTGATTTCTCCTTCCCAAGAATTTCTGGAAATTCCCAGGAATTCTTACCACCAACTGCCTGGGACTCCATTAAGAGTCCATCTTGTAATTTCCCAAAGCAAAGAACAGATTGTAACATTTAACAAAATTTTATTGAAGGAGATGTGGGAATAAATGGAAGAAATAACAATGTAGACAACAAAAATACCAAACTGAGCCCTCCAGAACATCCCCTACCCTTACCTCATAGGAGGAGTACCTCCCCTTCAGCCAGGATTTTCACTGTTGCATAAAGGCTGGCTGAACAGACTTTGCTATTTCACAATATAGCTTTTAAAACAAATTATATACTAGTAGCTAATTGTTCATTATAATCTGGCTATATGGCTATAAACTAACTGCTATAGTTTCTTTAGTAGATTCTTTAATCTTCTCAATAATGCTGCCAGATTTATTATTAAGATTTACTATTTTATATATGAGAATATACGTTTTAGCCCCTTTTTGCCTCCTTGGCCAGGGGCCCTTGTGTAGGGCATAACCTGAGCACTCAGAGAGTCACATTTCTATGGTCAAGTAGCTGGTTGGCAGCAGATTGGAATTCAATTCACTCCTAAAACCATTATTCTCAAGCCAGATGAGAAAGGGTTATATTAGACTCAACTAGGAAGCTTTATGAAACTGCTCTCCACTTCACACTTTCCCACAATATTCTAATACGTACCCCTAATGGTTGTGAATCTTTGCAGAATTCAGCCATTGATACGGAATAGGAGAGTGTGGAATTGTCCTCTAGTGTTTTGGGGTTGTAAAGAGTCTGAGAACCACCCCAATGTACTACTACTTCTCTTGTCTGCCTTTCTCTGTCTGAGGCTCCAAAAGAAAACTCTGAGAAATTCTAGCCTCGTACCCTTACCAGTATTGCCCAGGATGACTCCTACTTAATTCTGTAAATTACCTACAAAAAGCACAGAACCTTATAGCAAAAACTTATGGCACCTGGCTGAGGCATTCTGTTTGACTTCCTTCTAGTCCTTATAGGATCACTTTTTCCTCCCTGGGTTTGGTGCCCCCATTGACCAAACCAGCAGGTGCTTGTGACTCCCCTTAGTGACTGAAAGAGTCAGCACCATCACCAGGATAAAGGCTCTGCAATGGGCTGCCCCAACCACACTCATACACCAGCTGCTTTGACCATTTTAGTCATCCTGTGACATCTCTTCTTTTTCTATAGGCTATCACCTATGTAAAAGGTTAAAGAGAGAGAGCTTCTGTGATCTGCAAGCCCTTTGAGGACAGGGATGATGTTTTTCTATCTCTGTGTCCTTGGTGCCTAGTACACTGTTGAGCACTGAATGAATGGCAAAATAAATGAAAAAGAACAATAGGTTGGTTTTCCCATGATGGTGCTTTTCCAGGATAGCCTTGGACCCTATCTCCATAGAAATGGCCCTTTCCCCCAAGTCCTGGTACACTGTCCTAGTTGAGCTAATAAACAGCAACTAAAGAACTTGTTAAAGTCTAAAAAGCCTTTGAGGTCTAAAAGAAATTATCACCAAAAGTGAGTGTTGGAGCAGAACGATGAAGAATGGGGGAAGTGCGTGTGTAGGGGAAGGACAGGGACTTACCAGCACACCTCCTAACACGCGTAGATGCAGTCACTTCCTTTGCCTGCAGTGACTGGTCCTGTCTGGAGGTGATGCTTTAAAACAATACTACATCTAGTTACTGCCCTAAAACCAAGCCCAGAATTTCACATCAATCCTTCTAATCCTGACATTATCCACCAGGTAAAAGGCAGGTAAATGGCCCAATTTGTTATGCTTTACAAATTTCTCATCTATGTCACCAGCCTCATTCTGTCTTTAGATACAAAGAGGGTTGACAACAGGAGTGTTTGGGTCAAAAAAAAAAAAGAGTTAAAAAGAGAATAATATTCAGAGAGGAATATGGCAAGTTAACATAGTTACCAAGGAATCATACAAATGAGGTTTGAAATCTTGGCTCATTTGATGATTCATTGACTAAAGATTTTAAGGACTTGTTTCAGTTCATAGGGAAAGTTCACTTGAGGATCAGATATTGAGAATTAAGTTGAAGATCAAAGATTCCTGCCTCTGGTATCTCTGTGAAGCTACCCTTTAGGACCAGGTACTTCATAGAAGAGTAGAGCTAGAAGAGAATTTATGAACCATTTCATTTCAACCCTCTCAGGAAACTGAGGCTTAGAGAAATAAACTGACTAATTTGAAGAATCACGAGATCTTAGGGTAAGAAGAAGACCTTATAAGTTTACCACCTAAGGGAAGAACACCTTCTAGATTGTCCTGAAAAATGGCAGTTTCAGGATGTGTGGATATTTCCAAGAACCAGGAAATTAATCTTTGATGAACAGCTCTAGTTGTTAGTGAGTTCTTTCCAGTTCTGGGCCAAATTCTGCTTCACTGTAACTTGCACCCACTGGCCTTGTCTCATGTCTTCCCTTGATAATTCTTCTCTGAGAGAAATAGCACCCACTTCTTCAGGTATTCCTACTCTAGGGACGTTTCCAGCCCCACTGCCATCTTGAGTGCCTCTCTTCATATCTACTCTCATTTATTAATGTCCTGATGAACAAGTGGGTCTCAGAATAGAACAAACAGAGGTAGGCTAATCTAGACATAGAAGTTACTGCAGGACTATTTGTTCCCAGTTCTGAACAATGTTCTACTATCAGTGCTGCTGAAGTTCTCCTTAGTTTTTTTGGCAATTGGATTTCAATTCAACCTGTATTTGTAGTTATGGCACATTTGTAGTTTATGAGTATGACACTGTTTATATTATTTTATATTAAGTTCCAGAGATTTTTTCTATTAACTGCTAACAAACCAAGCTTTTTCCATTTGAGGTGTGTGGATCCAAAGCAGGACTTTACGTTCCACCTCTTTAGTTTTGACTTAAAGATTTAAAACCTGGGATTTTAAATTAGAACTTCTATTCAACTGACTATTCCTCCCTGCTTTATTAATCATCAGATGTTATAAGCTTGTCTTCCATGTCTTCATCCAAGTTGCTGATAGGAGGGAGGAAAACAAAGAGAAGATAATTTTTTAAATAGTTGTTTTGTCAGCCTAACCTCTTCTTTTCAACCATATTAACTTATTCACAAACATACAAATGCAACACTTTGTTATGAGCTGTGATAAAAATCAAGATAGTCTGTGTCTATGGCATCTCCCTGAGCTACCAAACTGGTAACTACTTAAAAAGAAATGAGATAAGTTGAGCAAGTTACTTAAGTTGTCTACTAGTATAACAAGACATTTGAAAATGCTTTGCAAAATTTAACATGCCACAGACATCTAAATTTTATTGTTGTGATCTCTTATTAATGTTGAGTGAGATTAGTTTAGGCTTTACTTGCTTCCTTCTTACTCCTGTTCGCTATGCCTGAGAGCCCATCAGTTCTTGACTCAACCTTGTAACTGGGTTTCTGATCTGCCTTGACCTTCTTGTCCGACCTGCCTCCTCCAAAGCCTGGCATGGAGTTACACCCAGATTATGCTACTTGTTTCCTCCTATTGCCATTTGCAGTTTCTAACCTGGCCACATATCAGGACTTACGATGAGGCTCAATTCCCATGTGACAATTCTACCTCTCAACTCGAAGCCTTCAAAGGTGCCCAGTTGAGTGTCTAGCACTCAGGATACCGAGTTTCTTAGAAGAATGACTGACTGAATGAATGAAAGACAAAGACCACCTTCATTCCCTCTTCTGTGCCTTTGCCTATATTTTTCTTCTCTTGTAGGTAGACAGACAAAAAGGCAGACAGACAGAGAGACAGATGGATGGATAGTTAGGCGGGTTGATAGATAGATGGGTAGATCAAATGAAATACTATATGTAAAAGCAAGTTTTACATTTTTTTTACTATACCATTTACCCTCATTCAGGGCTGATTTTCAGCAGGTACTCATTGGCATGGCTGTATCATTATAGCAGTTAGAACTGGATGGACAATACCCATTGTCCCAAGCACCCTTAATGTCCTACCACCACCCTGGCCATCCCCTAGGACCCGCCTCTTCTTCAGGACCCTCAGATGCCCCCACACTCTAACAACCAACGGAGTAACTCCTGGTTCAACAAGGAGCTTCTAGGATGCTTCTCTAGCATTTGGGCCAGTATCCATTCTGACTGGCCAGTGCTACTGGGCAGGTTGGTAAATTTGTTTGAGTATCAGCCCTGCCCTCATTGCTTACCTAATCCCCACCCATCACGGGAGATCTTCCAGGCTCAGCGCATTTTTCATTCCCTCCCTGCTGCTTCGAGTTACTGCCTCCCAAGGGGGAGTTCCCACTCACTCTGTGTGTGATATATTTCTCCATCTTACTATGAAGTCCTCAACATAGAGCACATCTAATACATACTTTACATCTCTCGCAGTGCACAGCACTGGCTGGGGGTTCAAAGTCCCAAGACAAAATTTGCTAGACCCTGGGGACTGGTGGAGTTGCCTTTGCTCCACATGGCCCTGAAAGGGAGGGGATGCTGTCGGGGTAGTAGCCCAGTGAATCACCCTGTCTCACTGATGAACAATCAGAAAATAGAGGCTCTGGTTAACCTGGGTTTGAACTTTTCATTTTACTTCTCAGGGGATACAGCTGGGGCCCATCAGGCTGGCATTTTCCCTGACAGCTTTCAAATGTCACATGCCACCACTACATACTCACAGAAGCTGTTCTTCCGTTCTCTTCATTTTGAGAACACGAAAAGTTTCTGTGTTTTGGAAAGACCCCTCTCACTCACCACCCTTGAGTTTTCTACCTTCAGGACAGTTGTCAAGAGACAACTCCCCAGAGCATGAGTCGGAAAAGACTGGCGGCAGCTCGCTCCATCACATGCCCTTCCTATGCTCTGCCGCAGCCCGGTCATGCGTTACGTGTCGGCCCCTCCGACGTTTCATGAGGCAGACAGGATGCTGGCAACCAAACTTTCACTTAGTACACACTTTTCTTTTAGTTTCTCTTTAGATTCTCGTAAAAACGCAGGTGAAAGTTTGCAGCTGACATCAAGGAAAAAACACAAGTTGTGCATATAAAAAACTCTGCCAAAAACCCCATTATGGCTAGCATGGGTGTGACCATTTGATCTGCGACAGGCAGACACTGACATTTCTAAAATTTTACAGTATTTCAAAAAATCTGATGTTTGAATATTACTTTTCAAATTAAAAATGTTAAATGTTTTTTAAACCCTTCAAATATAGGAAAAATATGAAGAAAACAAAAATTGCTCATAGCCTCATGACATTGACAAAGATAGTCACTGTTATTACTATTCTAGTTTTACAGTTGGGAAAGCAAAGAAGAGGAAGGAAGGGAAAAAAGGAAGGAAAATGAGCTTTTAGATTTTAATCTCAAACTTTAAAAAAAAAATTCTGTGGAGGAATTTCCCCAAATTTTGGAAAGAAAGGACAGGTATTCAGATTCCTAAAAACACATATTGCCAGAAGTGTCCTTGCTCTTTCTGAACACCACAGTGTTTCAAAGGTCAATAAGTTACAGAGCTCTGGTCTCCACAGAGGAAAAATATTTAAAATAGTATTTTGCTAAAGTACTATAAAACATTACAACAAATCTTATAAAACAGAGGAAAGAGGGAAATCACATACAACCCCACTACTTTAACAAAAACCTATTAATATTTTGGTATACTTCTTTCTAGCCTTTATCCCATTCTCAGTTTTTTCTTATTTATTTGGTATCTTTCATTTATTTTGACTCAACATTGTAATTGAAAGGATACTAATGCAATTGTAACACCCACGTTATTGCTCCACTAATATTTTCTCTCTCTTTCTACACACACACACACACACCCTTTGTTTGTTATCTTCTGGGGGATAGGGCTTTTATAGAATCTTGGATAAGGGGAAATGGCTTTTATATCAGTTAATTTGGATTTGAATCCTGACTCTACTACCATGTGAATTTGGAAAAATTACTAAGCAACTTGGTCTCCATTTTCTCATCTGTACAATGAGGATAACATGCTTCCTGCCCATAGAGTTCTGTGAGGAGGAAAACAGATAATGTATGTAAATTATGTTCCAAGCTCATATATAGAAACTATTTTTTCATTTAAAAATGATACCATAACAGTTATATCATATTTCTATCTAATCTTTATAACTGCCACTTTATGGCCAGATAGTAGTCTATAAAGCAAATTCCTAAGTACTATTACTGACTCACTTCCATTTTGTTTGACAGGTTATTTCCAGTTTCGAACCATACAGCAAAAAAATTTTTTTATTTCAGCATATTATGGGAGCACAAATGTTTAGGTTACATATATTGCCTTTGCCCCACCCGAGTCAGAGCTTCAAGTGTGCCCATCCCCAAGACAGTGCACACCACACCCATTAGGTATGAATAAATATAACCATCCCCTCTTCCCCCTCCCACCTGTCCGACACCTGATGAATGTTGCTTCCCTATGTACACTTAGGTGTTGATCAGTTAATACCAATTTGATGGTAAGTACATGTGGTACTTGTTTTTCCATTCTTGGGATATTTCATTTAGTAGAATGGGCTTCAGCTCCATCCAGGATAATACAAGAGGCACATACAGCAAAATTTAACATGCCACAGAAGTCTAAATTTTATTGTTATGATTTTTCTAGGTCATCTGTAATAGTATTTTATGAGGTAAGTTTCAACATAAACTTGAAAGAAAATTGACACAATTTTTGTCAAAAAATTGACATGATTTATTAATTGAACTCAACACATTTATTAAGGAGAAAGGAATTCATGTTTCTTGGATGACTTTTATGTGCTAGGTGTTTATTTTCATTTACTTTTCCCAATAATCCTGTGAGAAAAGTATTATTATTATATACAGATGAAGACACTGAGGCTTAAAAAAGTTAAATAATTTGTTTAAAAGATTAAATTACTAAGTAAATAGATCACATAACTAGAGAGTAAGTGGGGAGGGAGGAGCAAATTTAAACAAGACAAAATCCAAAGAATGGGCACAGGAAGAACTATGATTTAGAAGCAAACTTGAGAGTAATCCAAACCATGAAAACTTAAATTACCATAAAATACCATTTCCAAAAAAATTGTTGAATTAGTACAATTGCATTTAAAAAATATGCAAAGCTGGAAAGATGTGCTAGTAGCAAATAGATCCTTTTCAAAAGCAAGTTGACAATGTGATTCAAGAGCCTGAAAAGTGTCTCTGCTCTTTGATTCCATAATAATTCCCTTTTCAGGTATCCATCCTAGCAAAATTAGGTGTAAAAAGACATGCTTTATCTGAAGTAGTATGATATGTCACTTAGGGCATGGAAATGGATAGTCTGAGGAGTATTAAAGGGACTCTTTGTGGGCTGGGTGCAGGGAATGATAAGGAATAGTGCAGTACCCCAGGGCTGACAGGAACAGGGTAGGTTTGTGTATGTATATGTGTGTGTGTGTGTGTGTGTGTGTGTGTGTGTTGGGGGGGCACATAGGCACCCAGGCCCGAAAAATGGAGGGGAGGGAGCAATTACCATGTTTCCCCAAAAATAAGACAGGGTCTTATATTTATTTTTCCTCAAGAAGACACCCTAGGGCTTATTTTCAGGGGATGTGTTATTTTCCCCTCAAAGCCTCTGCTTGTAGCACGCACAGGATGGCCGGGACCTGACAGGGGGAGCTGACCTTGGTGGGGCTGCCCACACCTTTCCGGTCACCTCTGGGATAGTAGCTGTCACGATGGGGCAGATGAGAAGGGCTGCTTGTCTTCTTTACTGCTCCGCAACGAAATGCATGGGTTGTGCAGATACGCTGCGTAGCCACATCCATCACTAGGTCTTATTTTTGGGGTAGGGCTTATATTGCACAAATGCTTAGAAATCCTGCTAGGGCTTATTTTATGGGCAAGTCTTATTTTCGGGGAAACACAGTATTAGAAATACAACCAGACAGAACCATTTCTCCATGACAGTGGCATCTAGGGGCAGACCTGGGGAGAGACAGGATACTGGAAGAGGGAGAATGGTTGCTGGGAAAAGGGGAATGTTTAGGTGTGGGGCACAGAGTTGAGGCTGTTTAGCCTCCTCATCATCCAGACTCTAGAGTTTCTGCCCAGAGATGATCTTGAGGGCTTTTGATCACTTGTGTTCACAGAACATAGAAAAGA
>CAUYPO010074857.1:0-34784 GCA_963574435.1 Cheirogaleus major | reverse complement strand
AAAAAAATAGATAAGGCAGGAGGATCTCTCAAGTCCAGGAGTTTGAGGCTGCAGTGAGCTACAATGATTCCACTGCACTCTAGCCTAAACAACAGAGTAAGACTCTTTCTCTAAAAAAATGAATTAAAAAAAAAAGAACGTAAGGAAGCTCATGCTAGAGAGAGAAAGGTATCAACATTAGCGGAAACAAATGAGTTAGAAAACTCAGAATAAACTGTGTAGGTCACCTAGACTGTATGGGAAAGAGGCAAAGAGAAAATGGCACAAAACCATCTTCACATTTCCAAAGGGACGGGGGTCAAGAGCACAAGGGGAGCTCCGCTGAGCTGGATTAAGGTCCTAGGCAAGGTGGTACTGCTGAAGTCACCCCCTGTTGCTGTGGTAACAAGACCCCCTCCTCAATGCACTTGACATTATCCTGGGGAAAAACCACATGCAAATGAAGTAGACCATCAGCGCAGGCAGAACCACACCTGGCTCGGCACAACCTGGTGGTTTCTTGCGAGATGGAGGTTTGAGGGTAGGGGGTTTAGCCACATAGGAAGAGGTGAAGTCAGAAAGGAAAGGATTCCTTATATAGAAGCTCAAGTCCTTCTTTTCATAAGTCCTATAGGCTTGTCACTTCTCATTAAGACTCTAGTTGAATCTTAAAGGGAGAGGGAAAAAAAAAAATCAAGGGGGAAGGCTGCTGCCTGGGAGCAATCATCAAGAACCTGGACCTGACGGAGTGTGGACGAGCCCACTGTGGGCATCTGTGTCGTGTGGCTGGAAGGCGGGGGTGCTCACTGGTGGATCCCACTGGCCAGCTCGCTCTTCTCGCCACTTACTGAGGCCCAAGAGGGTTTGTCCTACCCAGGGGCAGTAGTAAAAGCAGAGCGGGGGGTCAGCGGTGGACAGAAAGGATGATGTTCCTTTTTAACATGTTCAAGGTGCTTGAAAGTTAGAAATGGAGAAATAAAACTCTGGAAACCGGGCTGGAGCAGAGCTGTTTGAGACCCATTGCTGAGGTCTCTGGGATACTTTCTTTGCAACAGAGACAAGGATCTTGACACATTCCTATCTGGTGGTAATATTAAAATCTAGCATATTCAGGGGATGATTGAATTTTAGTTAGTATTTTACTCATGAAATGAATTAAGTAAAAAACTTTATACGGAGTATTATCCTCTGTTATGCCATCATAATTATCATAGGGTATGGCTGATTCTCATTTTTTATGTTACATACCCTAAAATTCACTCAGTTGTGAGTTTTCGCAAATACACAGAGGCATGTGACCACCACTGCAATCAAGATACAGAATAGTTCCGTCACCCAAAACATCCCCTCCATTTGCAGCCAAACCACCTCCCTGCCCCAGCCCTCAGCGACCACTGATCTGTTTGTTCTTAATCTTCTTTTGACTACTGCACTGATGGGGAAGGCCCAAGACTGCCTTATGATTCGCTGGCATGATAATAGTAATAGCAATTAACAGTAATATTTAATACAGATTTGCATTTCCAGAATGTCAGGCACTATATGAAGCACTTTATAGATGAGGAAACTGAGGCTTTAAAAATTTTAGAAAGAAAAGCAAAGAGGAGGCAAAGAAAGACTTGCCCATGGTCATACAGTGGCCATCCCAAGGTTTGACTCCAAGCACATCTGACTCTCAGATCTATTTTCTTGACCCCTGAGATTCTACCTCCACGGAAGACACAGAAAGCAGGACAGAGTAGAGGAAATACCTACCAATTCCAGGGAGCTCAGTTCAGATCTGGGATTGCCTTACTCATGTATTGCTTAAGAGCTTGGTTAATTATGCCAGTAAAACATTCACTGCGTGTAAGATAAAACGAAACCAGGATCCTAGAACGCCTTCTGTACAACCGTAGTATAATGCAATGAAGACAAGGCCTAGACCTGTTGTTTTCTTTCTTATAAACTTGACCAGGTTTCTAAAGCAAAACTTAGAAAAATTCCCTCATCAAATACTGAAATGCTTTTTCAGTGCCCTGAGCATGAACTTCCCCTTCAATTTACCAAGAAGGAAATGGGATCTTTAATCTCAGTCTTGTGTGTATTTCAGGTTGGAGTCTCCGACCCGGTCTCTGGTGATGGAGGCCCCAAAAGGAGTGGAAATCAATGCAGAGGCTGGCAACATGGAAGCCACCTGCAGAACAGAGCTGAGACTGGAGTCCAAAGATGGAGAGGTGAGGGCTGGGAGGGACAGACGTCTCAAAAGGCTCCCACAGGCCAACCCTTCCCATAGCTGGTTTGCCACCGAGGAAGATCCTACAATGTATCAACAAAGATGCCAAGCAGGTGGTTTTATTTCCAAAACAAATAACTGAACAACATGACTATAAGCCAAACCCACAATACATAATGTTAAGATTCATTATTTGTAAAAGAGTAAGATAATGGCATGTATTCCAAATACAGAATTATATGACTGTAAAAATGAGTGCTATTTTCAAATTCTCTGTCTTGTCACCTTAAGATTCAGTTAGCCAGCATAATTAGGCTGTATATCACACACATCTGGATAAAGATGAACTTAATTTACTTATAGTTATTTCATGCTGTGCATTTCTGTTTTCATTAAGAATGAAGAATCAGATCCAGTAGCTATTCAAAACCACCACAAGGCAGAACTTAATAGGGTAAGACTAGGCAATAAGAGAATGAAGGATTGCAGATATTCATTCTCTTACCCCAACGCAATCCCAGCTGGGTGAACAGAAATGCTGCTTGTGTTTTTGCAAGCAAGGTAAACCAAATGCCCCCCCCCCCCGCAAAATATGATTTGACTGCAAACTTTTAAAAATGCCTTCTAAGTGAACTTTTCTATTTAAGAACAAAAATAAGAGGGAAATAAACCATTTGTTTTTTTAAAGCAAAACTCTATTCCACCTTATATTCAATGAGAGGGGTTATCAGTCTCTACCTGCTTCTGTACATCCACTCTGTAGATATAAAAGCCCCCTCCCTTTGATGGGAATAACATTTGCTATTTTGTTTTAAAAGAGGTAGAGCATTCAATTATCACAACTGCCTCTCCAAACAGCCACAAACTGCAAACCACACACACATAAAAATAGTGACCACTTCACACTCACGGTTTATAGCTATCCCCAAATTTGAACTCTGGAAGAATCGGGTCTGATCATAAATCTAATGGCAACTTCCACCACTGCTTATTTTTATAGGCAAGCTTTTCTCAAAGTATATTCTATAAAATATCAGCCACATAATTTGTCAGAAAAAGAAAAAACAAAAAAGGCTCACTAGTCATTTAAAACTTGAAAAATGTTGCATATTCTACTCTCTTCTTGAAGAGTCACCTTGCACGTGGACCTATATGGGAGCTAAGAAGTCCCGTGGTAAAGAAAATTGTTCAATGTAGCATTTCCGCATCTCCTTGACTCTAGGACTCTATTCACATTCTGCATGACATTCTTTTGCAAAATACTAATACAGGCCAAGGCAGCATTATCTTACTAGAATATGAGATTCTGTGTGTGAGGGTAGGGACTTTGTCTTGTTCATCTCCAATTCCCCAGTGCCAAGAATCAACACACAGTAGGTGCTCATTAGATTAAAGTTGAAATGAATACTCACCTACTGTTTCTGAATGTCAAGAGATGACAGGCTCTGACTGACTCTTTCCTTCCTATTCACTCTCTTTAGATTAAGTTAGATGCTGCCAAAATCAAACTACCTAGACTGCCTCACGGATCCTACACGCCTACAGGAACGAGGCAGAAAGTCTTCGAGATCTGCGTCTGCGCCAACGGGAGATTATTCCTGTCCCAGGCAGGAACTGGGTCCACTTGTCAGATAAACACAAGCGTCTGCCTTTGAGAGACTATCCATAGTGGACATTGTTGGCAGCATAAAGGCCTTTTTTGGCTTTAGACACTGACTGCCAGCTATTTTTACTAGAACACAGAAAGCCTATCAAAGACCTTTTGCGTGTGTATGCGTGTGTGTACGCGTGTGTGTGTACGCTTGAGTGTTTGCCGTGTGGGTGGATATAAATATATATAAATATATATAAATAAGTATATATATATCCTCTGTATAAAATGAGGTTTCAGTACAAAAGGAACCATGGGTGACCCTGTGATACCACTGTCACTTTCCATCCCATCCCTACCACCGAAGTGACAAAAATCTAAATAGTAATTCAGTCCCAACATTGCCCAGACTATTCAGAATCACACAGCGTTTTGGACACTGACAGAACGTTCATCCACATGTTCAAGTAATAGCGTATCTCCTTTAGCATTAGGAGGGAGTGATGGCGGGAATCTCCAAGTCACACTGAGCTCTGAGACCCTTGTTTCAAAAGCAGACATTTGGTTTCCTTTTTTGGCTTTCATAAACCTGGCCAACTTCCCCGTCTTCAACTGAGGGAAGGGGCAATTTGATACAAGTCAGCTGTAGGAACTCAACAGGGCTGCCCTGTCTTTGTAGCCAAATGCATCAGGGCTTTTGTGGGTGGAGGAGGAGGAGGAATTTTAGCAAATTTTGGACTGCTCACCCAACTTCTGCTATCTTGCTTCCTTCAAACTCACATATTCTCCCACAGTCAAATTAGGAGCTGTAAATCAGCACAAAATAAGATAACAGTTGCTCCTCAGTGGCCGGAAGCTACTCAATGGCCTGACAGGCAAAGAATAAATGGGTAAATATGTCTCTGTTTAAAGGAAAAACAGCTCAAACGCTGTGTTATGTTCCCACTTTTGACTTTATCCAACAGATCCCAACACAAAACGATCAGGTCAATCAAAAATCCCTAAGAGCGGAAGTCCTACCCCAAGAGAAGCCATTCTGAGATGGAAGTCAAATTAAGAACAGCATAAGGAACCTGTTTTTCCTATTATTTCTTGGGATTGGTAGGCGATGTAGAGACATGCCTTTTATTTTTTTTTTTAAAGGCATGCACAAGCTCTCTAGCTTTGATCTTATTGTATATTTTATCAGTGTTGGGGTATTCATATTCCTAAATCCACTGTTACATTTTCTCCAAGAATCACCAATCTAAAGTAGTACATGCTGCCAGAATTGCTCACTGAAAGTTAAAGTCAAGTGTCTTTATCAGAATTGCTGCGTGCCCTGGGGCCCAGCAGCACCCGCTGCCCCAGATGGGAAGCAGGGCTCTAATTCCCGCCATCAGCTACCTCTCATCACCCCACCTTCATCATCACGCTCCAGGGTCACCCTGGCCAGCTCTTGTGCTGGGACAGGGGATTACAACATCTCTGTTCAAAGAGGGAGAAATGTGCCTATGCCTTAAGTCAATGCACTCAGCAAGGAGAAGCACATCTTATTTATCTTGTTGTTACCTGTAGTTTATTTTGAGTGATTGGAGGGGTTGGTTTAGTCATGACTGGGCATCTTAAAAGCTAATCGACAAACCTAGTGGGTGACAGATGTGGACTCTAAGGAGCCCAGACTGCAGATGTTGCTGGCTTAGTTAGTCCTAGGATGCCTTTTGGAGAGCAGTGGCCCCACAATCCTAAATGAAGTAGTATTTGTAGGCCTGAGTGGTGTTTGTTGCCTTTTTTTGTTGTTGTTTTCCCCTATCAGTGAGATTCTAATGTTTCTTACTTCACAAGCAGGGAAAGGTTTTTCATAGGAAATGAATGAGAGATTTGATGTTTCTTGAGATGACATTCAAGCGTCAGGCTGAAGCTTGCGCACATGGGATATACAAGCAAGCTGTGTGTTGCTTGGCCACTTAGAAGTGGGGGGATGGGCAGGCCTCACCTGGCCAGTGATACTACTGGCTTCCAGACCCCAGGCTCACTCCAGGCAGTCTCAGTTGACATCCCATGCAGAAGAAGGGGGCTGGTCCGTCTTAGGGCAAGACCATATGATTGGTTGGTTTACAGCACTAGGGTCTAAAACTGAAAACCATGAAAAGACATCAGATTACTCCAGACCGGTATTATTAATATCCTGTAGGGCCATGCTGCCAGAATCTGTATATCACCACGTACAGGGTTTTTCCAAGCCAAGAAAGGCCCTCCTTGGCTACGAGGAGGGCCTACCCCATGTCATTTAGATAAATAATAATAGCTATAAGGTCTTCTGTGACTAAATACCTTAAGACAGGTTTTGTTTCTTTCTTAAGTAGACAGAATATCTTTGCATTCTCCCTTCTCAAGTACATAATCTATAAATGACAAGAAAGCAAAAAGTTCCCGGAACCTCTTTCCTTCCTCTCGTTCTGTTCTATCATCCCTTGAAAGATACGATCAGCATCTTGGCAGTTTTATGCTAATAAAAAAGACTTGTGTGAGCCCACACACAAAATTTAATCCTAGAGGTAATCAGATCACAAACAGAATAAAAATATCAATAGTAATGGCAACCAAGAATATAAATCAAGGACCTACTGGAAACAGCCATGATATAAAATTCTGTTTTTCACTTCTATAAGGTGACCACAATACACAAGGTAATAAGCAGGAAATGTAGTAGGGGTTAAATTATTATATATTTCAGTTCAGACTTTAGAAATCAGTAAAAATACATTCTAAGTTCCTCAGTGTACATCTTTTTCTCCCAATACCCTCCAACCAGAATATTTGTCCGTGGTTATAAGAGAAAGTTTCACCCGAATTGTGGGAAAAAATAACCTTTACATTAAAATCTACTAACCCCTACTGTTAAAAAAATGAGATGATTTCCAATCTTTATAAATAATATTTTCCAGACAATCACGCTTTTGGGTATATGAAGCAGCTGGTGGTATAACAAAGACTTCAAACGAATCTTCACTGTACTTGAAGTTCTAGTATGTTAATACCCTTCAGAAGATTTTTATAAATTAAAAACTGATCCCCAAATATGTTGAGCATTTAGTTCTATTTGATATCTGCTCAATATGTCATAAAAGTTCAGTCTTGGGAAACTACTAGAGTATGACAGAGGTTTTCAAACGCCCTTGTGGCAGCATCTCTCTATCTAGGTGGAAACTTAACAGGTGACTTTGTAATTGTTACATTGCCCAAGAGGTCTGATAAACTTGAACTGGCTTTTAACTTCCTTTAGGTCTTTTTCCCTTTGTATATTGTTCATCACATATCTAGCAACCATAGACCAAAGATTGCTTGAGGTTTGACCTTAGAGCGGGGGTCAGCAAACTATGATCTGGAACCAAATCTGACTCACCACCTGTTTTTGTAAATAAAGTTTTATTGTAACAAAGCCACATAAGTTCACTTACATGTTTGCCTGTGGCTGATTTCACACTACAGCAGCAGGGTTGAATAGTTGTGTTAGAGACCGCATAACCCACAAAGCATAAAATACTTATTGCTTACCACTTTAAAGAAAGTTTGCTGACCCCTGACCTAGAGGTCATTTGTGGTATGTGTTGGATATAGCAGGAAAGAGAGTAAATTTCCTGAGAGTAGGGAGTAAGCCTGCATTTCCATATAGGCTTGGGATTATTTGGCAAGGTATTGCAGGAGGGAATTCCTATAAGGGGAAGGAATTCTTCAGTGGGGAAGTGATCCACCTGTCAAAGACACACACAGTCTCATAGAATTCTTAAGAACAGACAGAATGAAATTAGGAGCAGCTTAGTGGAAAAGGAATGCCATGATCCTCCAAGAGTCTTTTCTAAGGACCCTTAACAGATAGGGGGTTCCTCAGGTCAGCATCATTGTGTGACAAGAAGTAAAGCAGGGAAGCCTGTGATTTAAATTTAGAATCTCTTTCCCGAAAAGATTATTTCTGCTGTCTCTACTTATATAGAGGTCTCCACCTCACCTTCCCATACTCAAGATGCTTATTCTATGCTCCTCCAGCGAACATCTTTTTGACTTTACATGTCTTTTTTGGCCCCCATCCCTCTCAGTTATCCACACCTCTGTTGTACTAACTGTTCCTCCAGCCACACCAGGCCTAAAACATTGTTAGAAGCAATAAATAATTGGAAGAAGCATCTTAAAATATGTAGGAATAAAAAATATAGTAAAATTATTTTTATGAAGCTGTTACTGGGAGAAACCAGATTTACGCCAGTTTGGTTTTGTTTCCAAGAATCTGGGTCTTTGTTCTCTGAGTGGAAGTAATACAAAAAAGGACATATTTTTGAATTGTGACATCTCTGCTTCTGTGTAGCAAGGCAAGTTCCTATCAGTCAACATCCCTTTTGCTAATCTGGGGCTTTATACTCAATATTGTCAAAATGGATGATTCTTGTAAGTATGAGTATCTGTGTTGGGGAGAAAGGATTTTTTTTTTTTAATGTAAACAACCACCATTTACCAGACCCTAATCAATGTCACTTAAGGGAGCTCCTTAGCCTTTTATCTGGATACAGCTGAGAGAGGATTAAATTAGATAAGAATACCTTTTGCTTTAGGCAAAAGGTAGCATGATATTTGGACCAAACAGGCAAACAGATCCACTCCAGCACCTGATACTTATTTTTCAAGGCTCTATGAAAGGTGAAAAATTTCATTTCATTAAATTGCAAACAAGACCAGTCCTCCCTCTTCCCCATGCCCCAGGAAATCTTAGGCACGAAATGGATAAGGAAGCAGGTCCTGCAATGATATATTTGCATGGTGCCCCAGTAGCAGGTGCAGGGCAGGGCGGGGGGGTGGGGGAGTTGTAATAAAGGAAGCAACCTTAGAAAACAGGCCTTTTATCTCAAAAATAAAATGTCTCTCTTGAGGTCTTTCATCACTATCTCCTTGGTGAAAGGTTCCCCCAGTTCCAACATACTTCCATTAAAATAGTCAAAGCTACCACATTGGGATGTCAGACACATCTTTTTCTCTGTGGCAATCGGAATTTAAAATTATATAGTTGCCTCTGAATTTCTCATGCACAAAGCCAAACCGCTGATAGGAGATAAAGCAGTCTGAAGGCTGCTGCTTCAGCCAGCACCGCACACCACATGCATTAGCACTTTCAAAAGCAATGTGATTTCTATGGTTCTTAAAAGCTTCCTTCATAATGAAGTCCTTGACATTTCTCAAGGCCGGTCGGAATGGCAGAGGGGAAATAATTACTTGTGGGAGGTTCTCCTTTTTGAGTATTGTTAGCGCACAAGTGTAAAAAGAAAACACCCTCTTTGGGACAACCCATGCGCACACGTGGTATTTTCTTTGGTTCTCCCCCCACCTTCCTTACAGTGTAGGAAATTAGCATCTTCCTTTGAGAAAAAGAGAGCAAGAATGTCGCAAGCTCTTGATGCGACAGGAAGTGTGATGTCATGACACAGGATTAATGATGCTATCAAATCCATCAATAAAAAGTCTCAAACCAACAGCAGTGCTCACTACTCAACTTCAGCCCAGCAGCTGGTATTATCAGCATCCACTTTGAGGTTTGCAATTGGAATAGAACAAAGGAAGATTCGCTATAGGCAAGCGGCATATTTAGAGTCTGAATCCATCTGTCATAATAGGGAGCCAGAGCTGTGTTCCAAATGCCTCATTAGGCATGTAGACATCCTCGCTAGTGAGGGAGTGGATTTTGCTTCATCACTGAACATTAGCTAAGGTCAGCTAAATAACACAAATATGAGGCTGCCCTCTGGGAGAAGAGACAAGAAAACATCTCCTTTGTCTAAAATCTACCGTGCATGCCTAGAATTGTCTAGCAGTATCAACTTCTCATTTTTGGGGTGGGGGGTGAAATCAGAGATAGCTCAGATTCCATAAAGTGAGAAACTCCAAACGGGTCTATTAGGTTACATAGGAGCACTATGGCAAAGGATTGTCGGAGGGAAGGAAGATGACAATTGTCAACAAGGAAAAAAGTGTTTCCTTAGTTCTCATATTCATCTAATTCATGGGGTTCTAACATTTTGGGGGCCATGGATTCTTTTGGCAATATTAGTAAGTCTATAGAACTTCTCCCCAAAAAGAATCACACCCATAAAATCTTGCATAAACTAAAAGAGGTTTTCTTGGACACAAAGCCTATCTTAAGACATGAAAAGAATTGGATTCTAGTCTTCAATTATAATAATTATTAACATTCACAGAGCACTTACTGTGTGCTAGGCACTGTGCTAAATGTTTTACATACATTCATTTCATTCTCAAAACAATCCTTTGAGTAGGGTTATATTATATTTCCAGTATACAGATGTGAAAACTGAGGCTTAAGGAGGTTAAGTAACTTGCTCAAAGCCTGTAGCTAGAAAATGGCGAGCTGGAATGTAGGTCTAACTCCTGACAACTACACTATGAAGTCACCAACGTGTCAAACTATTTTTTCAAGCTGTTGAGACATGTCCCTTACTAGATTGTAGACTAGCTCTTCTTCATGAGGCAACAGAACTTTTATCTACTTGCTTTCAGTAGTCTCTCACCAGGAAAGCATCCACGACTAAAGTATAGCTACCTGGGGTGAAAATATCCAAAGTCTGTCTGAATAATAGAATTTAGAACCAAAACCAAAATTAGTTTGTTTTGTGATTCTTGTCAAGTCAGTGTTATTTTCCTTATAGGTTGGAAGATACCTGGGTTGTTCGCCTCACGTTGAGGAGAAAAGTTTAATACTCAGTGATCTGTGGGTGTGGTTTAACAAGTCCACATTTCCATCCACATAGATCTCCCTTCCTTATACCTCCCTTCAAAAGACAAATGTTTTATTTAAGGTCAGGTCTTTGAAACTATTTGGTCATTGTTCTTCGCTACCTTTAATTGTGACAAAACTCAAGAAAGGAATCAAATAGAAGGACGCTATCATTGTCCCTATTTCCCTAGAAAAAAATAGGACCACCAAGGACTCAATTAGCATTAGGGGTTCAAGGTCAAAGCTGAGCTGGCCACTTCAGCTGTGCAATGGCTTGAGCCCCATGCCTTGACCAGCCATCAACTAATGGGCCAAAGCCTTCTCTACATGCAGAATTCTTATGAGAGAACTCAGGCTGTCACTGCCAACTCATCGGAGTTGGAAATGAGACCCATTTGTCAATTTTTATTTAAACAGCAGCACCCTTTAACTTTGAGCCTGTAACATTTTGCACGGGCATCTTAGCTTCAGCAACGAGGCTGGTGGCCTTCCAACTAGGAGGAAGAAAATGAGTGCGTCTGAAGTTCCTTGCAACTTGGTCGCTTTGGAATACTTTCATCTTCTGAGAAAAGGGATCAGGGTTTGATCTATAAAAGACAAAGTCGTTTTGAAGAATTAACTCAGCCAGGGATCATCCGAATAGGTTACAAACCAGAATGCCCTTGTCTAGGTCCTGCTGTCATCCCGCTTTCACCCAGAGCTGAGATTGGGGTCCATCTTGCTCTTCATTGCTTTCTCCACAGCACAGTTCTGATCTGCTGGGAGGGATTGTGCATAGAGCTCCTCACCGTACCCAAGAGACTCAGTCCTGGGCTAGTGCCTGCCTGGCTCAACCTGTTCATAAAAGCTTAGAAAGGAATGACCTAAAAAAATGTCAAAGACTCTATTTTAGGGTAAGTCAGTCAGAGACTTCCTTTCTAATGGCGGAGATGTCCAAATGGCAAGCCAGGAATGGGTATCTTTAAAGGACTTCATAGAACTAACCTTACCTGAGCCAGAAATCTGGCTACCTGGAAGAGAGGGAAAATTCTAGCAAAGTAAAGGGAAGTGTTGGCACACCTAAATTTTGGTGAACACAAAATTAACTTAATTTTTATCCAGTGTTTTCACATAAGGGAGAGAATGAAGTTTTCCGTACGTTAACCACATCCCCCAGTCACGAGAGCATGACAAAGCAGAAACCCACTTCGTAAGGAGGTCATGCTTTAGAAGGAAAAGGCAAAGGACACCCATCATTATTCTGGCTAGATGCACTCCTGAAGCAGCCAGATTCTGATGTTCTTAACAGGAAAGATGAGGTCAAAGACGCCCCACTTGCTTGGAGATTTTGAAAAAAGGAACCACATTCCCATAAATCAAGTTCAGCCTTTGGGTTATTTTTGGGGTTCTTGTTTTTTGTTTGTCTGTTTTTTTCTCTGGGTTTGGGTGTGATGTAAGAAGCAGAGCTTTTTTAGTTTTGTTTTGAATAACATCAATCCTTGCACACTCTATGCAAAAATTTTGTAAGCATTGCAATAATGCTATGAATTACAAGGAACTATTTTAACTTTATTACACTTTCTGTATAAAAAAAAATTTGTATTTAATATTATTTCAACTGCAGTCTTGTAAAATATATTAATAAAAATAATGATTGGTAAGAAGGAAAGCACCCTTGTCCACTTCTTTAGGGAATTCCTCCCTCCACAGTTAATAAATCAGTCACTCCTATTGACTCTACCTCAGAAATAAGTATTCAGATTAACTTCTCTTCTGCCTTTTCATCAGTGGCCTAACGGGTTGGTTAAGCTATTTTGGCTCTCAGGAAGAGGTTCGCTCAGGCTGCCTTATGAAGAGAGATCTTGGTATAAGGTATACATGGCCTGGAATTTTGGAGTCCCCAGGATTTGGAGCAGGTCAAGGGACAGCCATCCTCAACTGCTCTCCCAGTGACCTACACAGTCTCCTCTGGCTACAGTTTAATACTCCCCTTCTTCTTTGAAGAAGCCAGTCTTACTGGTTCCTATTGGGCAAAACCCTTTAACCAAGCTACCTTAGCATTCCTAGTCAGCTTATAGAAAAGCCATCTTTGAGTCTGGTACCCATCCCTGGTCCAGCATGTTTTTCATCCTTTTCCAAAGGATATCCCATACTGCTCCCCTAGGTGGGGCCACTGGTAAGATGATAATTTATGATAGAAGGTATCATGGCAGAACCACTCTGATCTACCCACCACAATCAATCCTTCGTTTCAAGCATCTCATCCCTCCTGGCCTTCCACAATGACAAGTTGTTGCACATACTAGATCAGCCTAGAATATCCTCCCATCTAGCACCACACACCCCAGAATACTATCCTTCATGATCCGATTCACACATCATCTTTCTGTGGCCTTCAGCATTCTTCCCTGATTCCCTCATTAATTTGTTCAAATTTATTTTATAATCCTACGCTGTACTATGGTTTACCTATTTATCTGCCTGGGACCCTAAAATGCTTATACTCATTTTTAAAGCTTATACAGAATTGATCCTGTATCTCAACTGATGTTCACAATAACATTATAAAGTAAATAGGTAATTTCCTCACCTAGAAAATCTAAAGCAGATTTTACATAGCCAATACATGACAGCACCAATGTGCATTCCCAATTGTATTTTCATCCAAACCTACATCTCATTAAATTTACCTCCTGATTCCAAACAACACCAAAGCAACATTACAGAATTCTCAAGGTAATAGAGTATAATAAAAATTTTATTCCCAGTCAGGGTGCAATTTATTTCCAACAATGTAGTCATTTTATTACCTAGTTTTGCCTTTGGGAAAATTTACCAAAAAATAAAAAAGTCTAAATCAAAGGGAACGAAATCACCATTCAAGAGACTGGTAGAGGGGGGAGTTGAATCTTAGCTAAAAAGATAAGGAAACACTAAAGAGATAGAAAGGCTGTTACAGACAAGTGAAACTGACATCGTTGTTGATACAAAATTAGAAAGATGAATCAGCAGGAAGGTAAAGAATATAGCTCTATTTCTTTTCTTCCAAGGAAGGAAATTTTTAAAAGTATAAATCAGCAACTTTTAGATGTCTCCCAATCTTGATCCTTTAAAAAAATATATAAATACTATACCCATTCAACGCTAGGAATAGAACCCAAGGTAAAGGGGAAGGGAATAGGAATCACCATGCAGAGTAATAAACTAAACACGGTTCAGAAAAACTTAGCAACATGTATGCATTATCACCTCCAGTTAAGTTCAGTGACTTAGTTTGTGAGTGCCAAATTTTAATTACTCTGAAACGTTTACAGTTGACAATCAATTTCCAGCCCCCAAGAAAGACCCTAATACCAATCACAGGACAAAAGACAAGCTGTTGGGACACCCTGGTGCCAATAATTAAACATAGCTGTAGAACACTTGTGTGCTATTTTTAGATAACCCTTACTAGAATCTAGGGTACAAAAAATGTGAGAATAGAATCCTCCAAATTATGATATATTTTAATAGAAAGTAAGCATTCGGAACAGCAAAGTTTAGGATAGTAGATATTAAATCAAAGGTAGAAATTATAACACTAAATGATTTGTTTTAATTGAGAAAGAGACAAAGTCAAAAGTTGCGTTTAAAACCATGTGGGCAAAAATTCATCTATGAAACTTAAGTAAAAGGAAAATTAACATTTTAAAGCAGACATAGAAAAAGTATTAGGACAGATTTAGATTAAAAATATATAATAAAATGTCCTGTTTTATTGATTATACATGATTAAATCACTATATTGAGTAGGCAAGTAACAAAAAACTCCAAAACTTAAAAAAGTAAGAATAAAAAGAAAATTAACAAATACGATTGTAGGGGGAAAGTTTTAACCATTCAGTATCTTACAACTTTCAAATGGATAAAGCATGAAAAATGAACTCATACACACACACACACACACACACACACACACACACACGCGCGCTCTCTCCCCCCCTACACATAGCAGCAAAGATTCTCTTTGACTGTCAGTGATTATATAAATGAAACAAATATAATCTCAAAATGAAAAAGTTAAAAAAATGTTTAGACTATATTCTCTGTAAGGAGAAATAGATGATATGTTTTATATTAACATAAAATCCCAGGAATTTAAGAACTGAAAAGCACTTCCCTAACTAATTAGTGATTTGAGAAAGGAACCAGCCTATTTAAAAAATAATAATTAAAAGTGCTACAAATTATGTAACTTGGCCAATGTAGTCTTCAACATAATAAAAGCATTTAAACTTACCAAAAGAGAGATGAATAAATACAGTATTAAACTTTAGATTCCAAATCAACCAACAAGAGAAGAAAAATTAATAAAACTAAGATGGGATAAGTATTTCTAAATTTACATCCTAAAAATTAAATGCAAAAATCCAAAATAGACAAAATGTTGATAAATCTTAAAATACATAAAAATAAGCTTAAAAATCACACACACTAAATGAAAAATGTGTTATTGCAACATGTTATTTCCTTAAAAGAGAAACAGAAAACCTCAATGAAAATGTACAATTTAAAAATTAACAAAAACAAATGAGTAAAATTAGTAAAAATTAGTGTTTGTTTCTTAAGCAAAAGCAAAATAATTTTAGGAAATTCTACCAAAGATATACCTTTTCTGATATAAACAAATAAATATTACAAATATAATATACATGCTTATATATAAAAATTCATAAATTTATAAGTGAAGAAAATATGTAATAAGATCTGCCATAACCTATACTGAGAAAAATTAAAAATTATGAGAGAAAAGTATAAAATGAAGAGACTGTACACTCTTGGCTGTACAGACTAAAATTGGCAAAGTTCTTATTTTCCTTCAAGTTAATTTACACATTTAACAAAATACCATTCAAAATCCCAACAGAAAGTTTCTAGGAAGAAAATAATTCTAAAATTTATGAGGCAAAATAAAATAGAAAATAAAGGTAAGAAATAGTATCTCCAAAAAGGCATTAAAATAATAAATACTGAACAGACTATTGAAAATCACAAAACAGCAAGAATAAAGATAATAACATTTGAGAAACAGAAATACAGATCAACTGCATTTGGTATTATATCCCACCTGGAAAACGCCTTTCAGACTTCTTTGTCTGGCTTGCCCCTGCTCACCCCCTCTAAGATTTTGCCCAGATATCCTCCCTCCGGGAAAGCTTCTCTGACTTGTTCTCTCAATATATCAAGTAAAACTCTGGACCTTCAGGGCACCCTAGACATAATTCTATCATGGTTTATATCCTGTTGAAGTAACCTATGAATTCTTCTGCCCACCCTGCTAGAATATGGGCTCAAGAACAGAGGCACAGACTCCTCATCATTTTATAAACTGAGCCTAGCAGAATGCCAGGCACCTCAATGGGAATCATTGAATTGAACAGACCAGAAAACCCAGAAACAGACTCAACTGAATATAAGAATTTGTCTTTTATCAATTTATCGATCTACCACTTATTCTTAAACACTCCAAGACAGAGGGCAAGACCAAGATGGTGGTCTTCGTACTAATTCAGGTCACAAATGGGCGATCTTACAATAAAACAGCCTGCCACAGATATGGAATAATTGTGATAGGTAAGAACATAGTCCTAGGGGAGCAGTTAGCTGGGATGCCATTATGAACCAAGGAAAAGGTAATGATTGTTTGATTATTTAAAAAAAAAAACTGATCAATAATTTTTGGGGGGAGTTTGAGGGGGCTTCAGAATCCCACCTTAAATCAACTCCAGTAGACCAGAGTTAGATATATCTGTTCATCTAGCATCTACTAAACGCTTATTCTCTTATAAATAAGTAACACATTCACCTTGCTCTTGAATAAATATCTCAGAGCCTAGTGGGGTAGACAAGGATCTAAAATGGTCAATTACAACTCAGTATGAAAGAGCTGTGAAAAAAATAATGCAAAATAACTGGAATTAGAATAATGGCCTACCTGCAATCTGTGGAAGAATGGCAAAGGAAATCTCAAAGAGGAAAGACTGGCACATTCAAGCACATGCAATTCTCAAATCCTTTCATCCTCTGTCCCACCCCCACAAATAAGAGACCTTAAAAAAAATAATAGGAGAAATGATGAGCTTTGAGGAGTTCATGTAAATTAATAAGAAAACCATTAAGACATCAATAAATATGTGAACAAAAGGGCCAATAAGCACATAATACATACAAGAGAAAATATACATTTTTTTTCCCATTTTAAAACACTGGAAGATGTAACAAAATGAACAACCACTTTTCAAGAAAAACAAAGAAATACTACCATATTAAATATTCGCCTTGACTTTAAAATGCAATATGATTTTAGAAATGGCAAAATGGTGAAAAGTACAACTTAGAATCTACTAAATAAAATGTGGCTAAATATATCAAATAAATGTGGTTAAACATGGTCATGTCCTTGCAAAAAAAGAAAAAAACCAGAATTGAGTTTCTTTTTTTTTTTTAACCTACCAGATTGGTTAAATAGTGACTGTATTGAGGGCCATGTAATAAAGCTGTTTTATACTTTATATTCAATTCTGAAAAGAACCCTAAAAGGTAGACATTATCATCCCCATTTTATAGAAATATTGCTCAAAGAAATTATGGAAACTAGGGTAATTCTGCTTACAAATGGCACAGCTGAGTTTTAATTTCAAGTATAATTTATCCCATTACATGAAGTTATCGACCTTTCCTGTCAAAAGGAGTAAGATAAATAAATATCTGTGTTAGGCAATGGTATATTCTGTCAGAAAGTAACTGGTCAATATTTTTAAAGAGTCATAAAAATGTTCATACCCTTTGGCCTAGTAAATCCACTTTAAAAATTCATCCAGGCAACAATATTTAAATAGGAAAATGTTGTTAGCAGCAGCAATATGCATTGCAGGATTTAAAAATGGGAAAAATTAGCAATGCTACCTAACCAGACAAAAGGGAAGGCTAATTAGATCATGGTCATTTCAACTTTATAGAATATCATGCTGCCTTCAAAAAGATTTGTGAGGATTTTATTTGAATATGGTAAAATTTAATGTTAAATATGTAAAAATGATGTATTCAAATGAATCAAGACTTCTAGGGAAACAGAAAGATGAAGCAAGTTGATTTATTTGGATGGTGATATTGTAGGTATTTCTTATTCTTGTGTTTATATACTATTTGTATAATAAAACTTTTTCAAAAAACATTAGTATCTGTTGTTTTTCTATAAAACAGAATTAATGGTACATACTTTGATCCCACAAATAATCCACAAGGAAAATTTAGAAACACAATTGTTCACTACAGTGTTATGAAGAAAAAAATCTGAAATTTCTCTTTTTCTTCCAACAATAGGAGTAATAGGTAAATAAATCATGGCATAGCCAATCAATGGAATATTGTAAGTATTAAGATAAGTTCAGAAACCACAGAAAAATGTCACATTTAAAATAAGTTAAGAAGACTTAGAATTACATGAACGATAATTGCAATTTTGTCTTAGTCAGTTTGGGCTGCTATAGCAAAGTACCAAAGGTGCTTATAAACAACAGAAATTTACTTCTTACAGTTCTGGAAGCCAGGAGTCCTAGATTAAGGTGCCAGCATGGTCAAGTTCCGGTGAGGGCCCTGTCCAGGATGTAAACTGCCAACTTCTCATTATATCCTCACATGGCAGAAAGAAGCCAAAACATTTCTCTGTGATCCCTTCTACAAGGGCACTAATCCCATTCATGAAGGCTCCACCCTCAAGATCTAATTACCTCCCAAAGGCACCACCTCCTAGTACTACCACATTGAGGGGTTAGGATTACAACATATAAATTTTGAGGGTCACAAACATTCAGCACACTGCAAGCTATGTGAAAAGTATGTGTTTTTAAGGATAAAAAACGATCGTTGATAATTTTAAATTATGGTGTGGAGGTAATATGAATATGGCTCTTATTTCTGCTTTCCTAGGTAGAGTTATTTCATAAGTATTAATTTTATTAAGCAAGTGAACAAAAATCATTTTTATCTTAGCTTAAAATTTTAATTTCCAATTTTCAGTCCATTTATTCAAGTCTACCAATGAGTCAAATTTGAAAAGACCTCTGAACACAGAGAACACCTGGGGATTTAAGGTTGCCTCTCTTTCCATTCCACAGAAAAATGAAACCTTTGAAAATGTTCTTCTGGTCCTTATGATGGTTACAAAGCTCTACTACAGATTTGACATCAAAGAATAAGCTACACATGTAAGCCTTGTTTGGGCACCGAGGTTGTAGGAGCTTGGCTCCCCTGCTGGGTTTCAAGCAATGACTAGGTGAGAAAGGGCCCAACCCTTCCCCCTTTCAAGAGACATGAAAAGGAACCAGAGAAAACTTTAACCACACCTTGAAATGGGCAGCTGCCTATAAAATTGCGACTGTAATTACTGATGTAGTCCAGTCTTGGAGATCCTTTCTGACCACTGCTACTATTTATTCACTCTCATTCCTCAAGCTCCCACAACTCCTTCCTGCCTCAACATTCCAGGTTGGTTTTGTCAAGTTAGAGCACATATTCTCTAATTTCAAACAGATTTGGAACATCTTGAATCTATCCCTTCCATGTCCTCTAAACTTCACAACTCACCTCCCTTAGCTACCATGATACTGCAGTTCATGGTTCCTTCTCTATCATCTGACTGATCCTTCTCCTCTAAAAGATCCCATAAGAGATAATGCACCCAAGTGCTCAGAACCCAATTACCAACCCCTTCTTCAGTTCTATAGAGAGTTGCCACAAGAGTCCCTCTCTACCCTGGAAAAGCTAAACAACTGATACACTGTAATCTGGCCCAACTGGCTTTAATTTTTCCCTCTCCAGTCAAGTGAGTACTCTCCAACCAAATTATGACCCTTAACATCAAAGAAGCTTAACATGGAGTAATGGGTATAGACATTGAGGAAAGACACTGGTTTTTGTGCCAGCTAAACCTGTGTCTAAGCTAGACCAGTGTTTAAGACCAAGTTCCCTCATAAACAATGCTGGTAAGTTCTGCTCTCAACAATCTGGGTTCATGATACCTTCAACCATTCCCATTCAGTTTTTTAACTTTAGTCTTCTTTATATTGTTTGTATGATTTATTCTCTTCCTTGAATAAAAACATATTCCTTTTCTCTAGCCATTTTTTTTTCCTGGATCTTGCTATATTTTACCTACCAATAAATCTCCCCTGTAACACACAAAGACCCAAAAGTGTCCTCTTGACTCTCTGCCTACCTTAAGAAAATTCACCACCCAAATTCTTGAAATCGTAGTCTATTCTGGCTTCTTCACCACTTGCACACAAAGATATCCTCCAATCTAATGTTTGCCCCTACCTCTAATATAATACTCTCCACTAAAAAAGTCACCGTTAACCTCTTAATGGTCAAATCAGCTTTCCAAGGGCCATTTCTCCACTTTGACACCACCTAGTGCTAAATCCAGTTTGTATTAGACTCTGTTGGTGGCCTACTCAGTATCCATTTACCCATCCTATTTCCTTACAGAACCCCATCTGATTCAGGCACCTACCCTGCCCCCATGACATCCATATAACCCAAGGAAACAAAATATTATCCATAAATAATTTGTCCATAGATAAATGAAAGTACTCAGAGCTCTTCGGCTTTTATTTTCCAATTTGGTGAAAATTTGGTGATTTACATGGCATCCCAGATCTCTGACATATGTTTTACAATTTGCGTAGTTGATTTCATTTTTTCTCAAAGTTCTATCATGATCCTAATAGCTACAAAAACATTTCGTTTAGGGAAATAGAAAGGGACCCACTAACCAATTTCTCAGTCACCAGGGTTTCTAATACCAGCCTTTTTTCATACCTTACTTCTTGCCTGTTGCTATGGTTTGAATATTTGTCCCTTCCAAAACTCATGTTGAAATTTATTCCCCAATATAGCAGTGTTGAGAGGTGGGGCTTTTAAGAGGTGATTGGATCATGAGGGCTCTGCCCTCATAAGTGGATTAATCCAATCATGGACTAATGGGTTAATGTATTAGTGGGTTATCATGGGTGAGGAACTGGTGGCTTTATAAGAAGAGGAAGACAGACCTGAGCTGGCATGCTGGTATGTTCAGCCCCTGTTCTCTGCCATGTGATGCCCTGCACCACCTAAGGCCTCTGCAGAGAGCCCCCGTCAGCAAGAAGGCTCTCTCCAGATGTAGCCCCCCAACCTTGGACTTCTCACCATCCATACCTGTAACAAATAAATTCCTTTTCTTACGGGTTACTCAGTTTCAGGTATTCTGTTATAAGCACAGAACATGAACTAATATACCTATTAACTCTTTTTTCAGGTCTTAGGGCTCCTGTAATATCTTCCCCAGCCCCTGGCCATCAATCTTTGTACAAAACGTTGACACAAGGGCAGTGATATTCCTTTTATGTTTCTATTTTTTTATTGCCTCTGTCAAAATAAATTTTCATATGTGTTGCCAAATAACCTTTTAAATTATCTCATTTAATTGCCACAGTAACTCCATAATGTAAGTAAGACACTTATATCATCTTGCAAGCAGAGAAACCAAATGCCAGAGAGACTTAGTGACTCTGCAAGTTGAGCTGGGTAAAAGCAGCAGAGGAAGATCTGGAATCTGTTCAGTGCACCTGTATTTACTGAGCACCAATCATGGGCTCAAAGTGCTCCTTCGAAAACAATTGATGTGGCATGGACAAACGAGAGTCAGCCTTGTTTCCAGTCTAGTCACAAGTTATGTGATTGTTGCAAGCCTTCAGCCTCAGTTCCTTCTCCTCTATAAAATGAAGGTGTCCCATAAATGACCTCCACACTAGCCCTCATATCTGGTGATTTTACATAGTGCTCTGTGAACTATTTATCATCAGAGTGACCGTGCTGAATCCTGAACAGGACTAGTCAATTCATTCATCAGCCAAGTATTTAATGAATGTGTACCGAGGACTGGCATGCTTCTATGTGTTTGGGATTATATCAAACAACAAGGTAGGCGTGGCCTCCATGGTCATGGAGTTTGTAATCTAGTGGGAAGGGGCAATGCAAAAATATCCAATCAAGATAATTTCCAAACAATGAAAAATGCAGTAATAGAATTAAAATCCTCCATGAGGTGGTGACATCTGAGCTGAGATTTGATGAGAAGAAGTCAGGCACACAAAGATTTAGGAGAACAGTGCTCCAGCAGAGAAAACAGAAAGTTCTTAGAAAAGTACAGCGGGTCATTAGCTTCATTACTTAGAAAAACTGAACATTCAGCTGCTTTGCTCATCTTCATTTTCTTCTGTGAGTTAGATGTATGAAATGCAATGATTGCCTTTCACCTGCTGGGAGAGGATGAATATTAATCTGTCCTCCAGGAAACAAGAACACTTTTTTAAGGTGCTAAGTGTGGCTTCTGTAGTTGACCATCAAGGACTATAATAAAAGAAGCCAAGTCTTTGAGGCCAACAACAAGGGACACTATAGAGATCCTTTGAGGTTAACAGGAAGAGGAAAAAGCCAGAAGTCACCAGTAGCAGACATTTCACACCACACCAGGACAGAGGCCAAAACTTCAGAAGCCAACATATATACCATGGATTGCCAAGGAAGGCTGGCCACCTGGGACCAGAATCCCCTACTTTCAGGACAAAGTCCTGTCCTTCAAAGTTCAGGCAAGGTAATGTAATGAGCTTACAACTTAAGGCCTACTCTCTGCTCTAACCACACACCAAAATGAAACATAAAAAGAGGAAACATATAAAAAGACATAAGATGGTCTCTAAAACAAAATAAACGTAGTGAAAACAGAAACCAATGAAAATTCAAAGGATGTAAGCTAAAGCTTTGCACCTGCTGGGGACCAGGAGCAGACAGTGGTGGCCTGAGGGCAATATGCTCACTGCTTACACCTAAGAACAAGACACAGGAGAGGAGAAGCTTGCACACTGCTTCCTACCTCTGTGCCTACACTGCAGGTAAGCAGCAGCTCCCTGCCTACAGCACAAAGATTAGACACAGTCTCATCAACAGCACCTAGAGATATACAGAATTTCCCTGATGTTGCTCTGAGGAAGAGCTTTAGCAAGTAATATAAAACATAGTTCTGGACTAAGGACTACTGGGGACCCTAGAAAGAGACAGATAAAATATCATTTGAGTTGGAGAAAATTATCAAAAGAAAAAACCTCAAACTGACATGAAAAATATCTAAAATACATGAAGGAAACTAATACTAAGATAAGCAAGCAATAGGCCAATAATAAATTCAATCTGGATAAATTCATATTATGGAACAATCTGAAAAAGACTTTAATATAAGTAGTTATAAGATCCGTAAAGGGAAAATGAAAGAAAAGCATTCTTAAAAATGGAAAAAAGGTATGAAACTAAAAAAAGTTCCTTCCTCCTCCTTCCCTTTATGTATAATATATCCACATGTAAGCATATATACATATATACATATATCTCTCTATAGAAAGTAACAGGTAAAACTTTTTGAAATAAAAGTCTGAAAACTTTCAATCTGTTTAAACAGTTAACAGAAAAGATAAACTCTAGAATGGACAAAGTAAAAAAGAAAATACGTGAATTACAGTATGGTATTATAGAATTCAGCTAGAGTACAGCATAAAAAAAGGGATAACAATTCTTGAAGTATTAAGAAGGATGAAGATTGGAGACAGTTATTAATATGTCTAATTGGAGTTTCAGGAATAGAGAGGAAATGTTGGAGAAGCAATCTTTACACACTAAGGATTTTCTGAAATAAAAAATGTATAAGAATTCTCAAGCCAAACATGCATTGAACAAGATAAACAAAACTCAATTCATATATAGATATATTTGTAGGAAGCGAAGGCCCATGGCTCCTCAAAGTTTTGTTATCGAAAGTTTAGTGCTTGTCCCCGAGGCCGAATCAGTGAGAATAAAGAATGAGGACAAGTGGTTTGAGGAAACAGAAAGAGTTTATTAACTTGCCGGCAAATGAGGAGGACAATGGACTAGCATCTCAAAAGACCACCATCCTGTCTTTAAGTAGAAATCAGGGCTTTTTAAAAGGAGAGGTTTTGGCAGTAGGGCTCAGTTCTACTTGAAAAGTGTCACATGTCCTGGTTTTGGGTTATTGTTGTTTAACTATAACTGGCGGTATCAGTGGACCTTATCTCTGGTGATAACGGTCTCATGACCCCTGTCTGGACAATTCTGTTCAGACATCTCCTGTGATTTAAGATACTAGAAAATAAACAGCAAACAACATTTTTCTGCCCCTTTGATTACTGTCCTCGGGCAGGAATGCAGGTTTTAATTCCCCAAAAGGGTAGGGGTTTTTAAAAAGACAACTCGTAAAACATTTCACTGCCCTTTTTCAGACTTTTACTTCTATTACAGTTTTGCCATACTATAGAAAGCAAAGCCTCTGTCCCCGTAAAGGTTTGTTGAAAAATCACTGACTTGGGGCAGACTGATTAATAGGAGGAAAAAGATACAAATTTATTTAAGGAGTATATAGGGGAATCCCCAGAATAAAGATTCAGTCTTTCAATGAGGTACAGAGGTTTTTAAAGAATGGGGACTTGGAAGTAGTAAAACAGGTTTTGGGAAGAGGCTTAACTAGCTAGCAAAGGTGATCTTGTATTGAAAAAAAAAAAAAAAACTCAGTAAAATGCTAGCAAACTGAATTCAACAGCACATCAAAAAAATAATACACAATGACCAAGCGGGCTTCATCTCAGTGGTACAAGGATAATTTAACATACATAAAGCAATAAATGTGATTTACCACATAAATAGAAACAAAAACAAAGATCATATGATCATCTTAATAGATGCAGAAAAAGCATTCCACAAAATTCAATACCCTCTCATGATAAAAACCCACAACAAACTAGGTATAGAAGAAACACACTGCAAGATTATAAAAGACATATGTGACAAACCCACTGCCAACATCACACTGAATGGGAAAAAGCTAAAAGCATTCTCACTAAGAACTGGAAAAAGACAAGGATGCCCATTGTCACCCCTTCTATTCAACATAGTACTGGAAGTCCTAGCCAGGGCAATCAGGCAAGAGAAATAAATTAAGGGTATCCAAATTGGGAAAGAGGAGATCAAGCTATCACTTTTTGCTGATGATATGATCTTATATCTACGAAAACCCAAAGATTCCACCAAGAGACTTTGGAATTGACAAATAAATTCAGCAAAGTCTCAGGGTACAAAATCAATGTACATAATTCAGTAGTATTCCTATATACCGATAACAGTCAAGCTGACAGTCAAATCAAAGAATCAGTACCATTCACAATAGCTACAACAGAAATAATATTAATAATACTTAGGAATATACTTAATAAAAGAGGTAGAAAATGTCTACAAAGAGAACTACACTACACTGAGAAAAGAAATTGTTGATGATACGAACAAATGGAAATACGTATCATGCTCATGGATTGGTAGAGAACACCCAAAGTGATTTACAGAGTCAATGCAATCCCCATCAAAATACCAACACCATACTTCACAGAGCTAGAAGAAATATTTCTATGCTTCATTTGGAACCATAAAAGAGCCTGAATAGCCAAAGCAATCAAGTAAAAGGAAAAAATCAGTAGGCATCACATTACCAGACTTCAAACTATACTACAAGGCTATAGTAACCAAAACAGCACGGCATTCGCACAAAAATAGAGGCATAGACCAATGGGACATAAAACTCAGATATAAAACCATCCACACACAGCCAGCTTGTCTTTGGCAAAGCAGACAACAATATACCCTGGGGAAAAGTATCTCCATTCAATAAATGGTGCTGGGAAAAATGGATAGCCACATGCGAAGAATTAAACAGGATCCATATCTCTTACCAGACAAATTCAAGATGAATAAAAGACTTAAATGTAAGGCATGAAAACATAAGAATACCAGAAGAAAATGTAGGAAAAACTCTTCTAGATATTGGTCTAGGCAAAGAATTTATTAAGAAGATCCTAATGGCAATCCCAACAATAACAAAAATAAATAAATAGAACTTGATTGAATTAAACTAAAATTTAATTATGTTTGATTGAATTAAAATTTAATTAGATAAGTTTAGATTAAATTAAAAAGGAAATAATCAACAGATCAAATAGACAACCTACAGTGTAGAAGAAAATATTCACAAGCTATACATCCTATAAAGGGCCAATGACCAGAATCTACAAAGAACTCAAGCAAATCAGCACAAAAAAAAAAAAAAAAAAAATCAACCCCATCAAAAGTGGGCAGAAGACATGAATAGAAGCTTTTCAAAAGAAGATAGACAAATGGCCAATAAACATCCGAAAAAATGCTCAATGTCACTAATCATCCAGGAAATGCAAATGAAAACCACAATGAAATCACTTGACTTCTGTTAGAATGTTTTATTAAAAAGTCCAAAAACAATATACACTGGTGTGGAAGCAGAGATGATGCAGAAACAAATGCTTCTACTGTGTTGGGGAACTGTACCTTGGCACAACCTCTATGGAAATCAGTATGGAGATACCTCAAAGAACTGAAAGTTGACCTACCATTTGATCCAGCAATCCCTCTACTGGATATTTACCCAAAGGAAAATAAGTCATTTTATTAAAAAGACACCTGCACTTGAATGTTTATTGCAGCACAATTCACAATTGCAAAGATGTGGAATCAACCAGAGTGCCCATCAGTTCATCAGTGGATTAACAAATGTGGTATATGTATACCACGGAATACTATTCAGCCACAAAAAGGATGTATTAATGCATTTTGCAACAATTTAGATGGAACTGAAGACCATTATCCTAAGTTAAGTATCTAAAGAACGGAAAAACAAACACCACATGTACTCATTAAATTGGAACTGATTAGCACACATGTGCATAGAGGGAAGTCAAACTCAACAGAAATCAAGCAGGGGGAAGTGGGGAGGAGGAGAAGGGTAAAAACCTACCTAACTGGTACAATGAATACTATCTGGGTGATGGGAAGCACTTATAACCATGACTCAAGCATTATAAAAGTGATCCATATAATCAAAAATATTTGTACCCTTGTAATACTTTTAAATTAAAAAAAAAGAATAAGTAATTCTTACTCCACAGTTAAAGATATTTTTCCATATATCTTTGAGAAACGTGATTATATTACTTTTTATTAATACATTTAGATCTTCTAACTAAATTACAACTTCAATTAAAAACAAAGAAATTGGTAATCTTATATGCTACTAATAGGAATGTAAAATGGTGCAAACTTTGAAAAACAGTTTGGTCATTCCTCAAAAATTTAAACCTAGACTTAACATAGGACCTGGTCATTCTACTCCTAGGTATATACCCAAAATAACGGTTAACAGATGTTCAAATAAGACTTGTACGTAAGTATGAATAGTAGCACTATTCCTAATAGCCAAGAGATAGAAAGAAATCAAGTATCCATCCACTGGTGAGTGGATAAGCAAAATGTGCTCCATACATATGATAAAATGTTATGCAGCCAGAAAAAGGAATGAAGTGCTAATAGATGCTCCAACATAGATAAAACTTGAAAACAGTATGCTAAGTGAAAGCAACCAGACACAAAGGGCGACATACTGTACTATTCCATGTATATGAAGTGCCTAGATAGGAAAATCCATGGAGAAAGTAGAATAGTGGTTGCCAGGAGGTAGAAAGGGAGACAAGGGGGACAGGAAGTGACGGCTTAAGGGGTACAGGTTTTCCTTTTGAGGTGATGCAAATGTTCTGGAATGAGGTAATGATGATGATTGCACAGCATTATAAATGGGTTAAAAACCACTGAATTTTACATTTTTAAAATGGTTAAGTGGTGAATTTAATATTATGTGAATTTTACAATAAAAAAATTTGCAAGTTGATTCTACAAATATATATATATATAAAGGCAAATATATCAGCATTAACATAATGATTCCACATATACAAAAGTAACTTAACATTTAAAAAGAAATCAATGTGACTCACCATACTAATCAAAAATAAGAGAAAGTATTTGATTATCTGATAAATTTGGAAAGTTATTTTAAAATTCCACATCTCTTTGTGATGAAGCCAATAAGAGTGTAACGAGTTTGCTGGTTACCTGATGACAAAATAAAAATTAATAGTTGTTCTACACATTAGCAAAAGACAATCAGCAAATGTAATAGGACAAACCCTATATAACCTAGAAACAGTATCTGGGAAGTACTTAAATATAAAACTAACCAAAAATACATCAGTCCTATCTAAAATAAATCACCAAATGTTATTGTAGAATGTAAGAGATTTGAATAAGTGGAGAGAGATTCTATGCTTGTACATGGGCAGAATCAGTATCAAAAAAATGTCTAATCTTTCCGAAGTAATCTATTAGTTTTCAATGCTATTTTAATAAAAATCCTACGGTTTCTCAAGAATACTGACAAACTGATACTAAAATTTTTATAGAAGCATCTGTAGCACTGATAGGCCAAGAATACCTAAAACAATTTTAAAGAGTAATAATGCAGGAGAACCCCTACCAGGTAACAAGAGTTATTATGAAGCTATCATGATTAAAATAGTGTTATTTTATTATTGAAGCAGAGATAGGCAATAGACCAGTAGAACAGAAAGCCCAGCAACAGATCCATACATATACGGAAAATTGGAAATAACATAAATGGCACTTCAAACTGGTGGATAAAGATGGCGGACTCGATAAATAATATTGGGAAAACTGTTTCCTGTATGGAAAGGTAAAATCAAACCTTAGATTCCTACCTCACAACATTTACTGAAATAAATTCTACATAGATGAAGATCTAAACAGGAACAGCTTTAAAACTTTTAGCGGAAATTATAAGAATATGATTTTTTAAGACATAATGAAAAGAATTTCTTAGATAATATTAATATTAAGGGAAATAAAACTTACAAATTTGATTACTTTAGGAATTTAAATTTCGACACAACAAACACCATCATAAATAAAGTAAAATGACACGCCACAGGATGGAAAGAGATACTAAAAAGCATTTACTCAACAAAGAACTAGTATTAAGAATATACGAACAATTCTATAAATTCATCAAAATAAGAGACACACAAGTCAACAGAAAGCAAAAAGGAGGTAGGCAAAGGTCATTCACTGAAGAGGAAATGGTAATGACTAACAAACATGAGACTAAATGCTCCACCACACTATTAATAAAAAAAAGGAAATACAAATTAAATCTACAACAAATAGCTTTGCATACTCCTCAGATTGGCTGGAAATTAAAAAATCTCATCATAACCAGTGTGGACACCACTTAAGGACATACTGCCTGTCAAAGGGACAATGGATAAATAAACAGTAGTGTTGTCAAAACCACAAAGGGGTTCCAGCTTAGGTCTAGCTGCTCATTGCACAAAGATCCAACTAATGAGACAATGAAGATTACCAAGAAAGAAAGGAATTTTTACTATGAAAGACATCTTGTTGGGAGACCAGGATAAGCTGCCTCAAATCCATCTCTCCAACTATCTAAGATCATGAACTTTTAAAGGAGGGGCCACGTGTCTTGGGTACAGGTCCTGGTGTACCTAACAAGGGGCTATGTGTATTGGGGACAGGTGAGTCATCAGAAGTCGGCCCAGGGCCTTCAGAATCTCAGCTCCTTTGACTTGCTGCAGAAAATACACCACTTCTGGGGAAACAACTCAAAAAGGTCAAGTAGTTAGTTAAGGAAGAGGATTATTTAAAAACCACACAGGGGTCATGGAAATTTGCTCATGGGATGGGCTATAGTGTTTTTATACAAGTAAAATATTATCCACAAATTAAAATGGCAGACTCTCAGTTAAACAGGCAAAATTGGAATAATCCTCAAAACTTCATGCTGAATTAAAAACAACAATGAAGGGCCAGGTGCTCTTTGGGAGGCCAAGGTGGGAGGATCACTTGAGCCCAGGAGTTTGAGGTTGCAGTGAGCTATGATGATACCACTGCACTCTACACAGAGTGACATGGTGACACCCTGTCTCAAAACAAAAAACAAACATACAAAACTAAGAATGATATATACAATATGATAATATTTAAATTAAAATTTCAAATACAGAAAGAATATCAGTTATCATTCATGAATATCTTCATATGTTTTAAAAATTATAAAACTATGGATAGAATTATAACCAAGTTTAGAATTATGGTTACTTTTGGGGAGATATAAAAATTGAGTTTGCAATGTATTTGTATGGCTTGGTTTCTTAACCTTCTTAAACAAAATATCTAAAGTAACTATAACAAAATGTTAAAGTTTGGTAAATACACGTGGTGTTTGTTAAGCCTCTGAAACTTAGAGAGAAGTTTGAAATGTTCCATAAAAGGACATTTTTTAAAACAATGCTCCCCTATGACAGTAGTGTCTTTGTACCCAAGTTCTCTGGTTAGTGAAAGAAGAGGGCATAAGCTTCCCACTTCTGGGCTCCAACAATGATTGAGAACAAATTTCCCATTTGCCTTAAAGAAACAGAGCCTCAAAGTTGAAATCATATTGATTTAAATAACATTTCAGGAATATTTCCTACAGAATTGCATTATGAACTTCATGCCTACTACACATGTGCGTCAAGTAATTTGGGGAAAAAAACACAATCACACAGAGAGAATGTGCCAGATTCAGCCCTAACTATGCTCAAGGAAGCTTATCATTGAGAAACCTCATTAAAGGGAGGTGCCAGGGAAATAAATTATGGTATGACCATACTATGATATTTTGTCCAATAATTAAAGATGTTTTCTAAGAATATGGAAGACATGGAACAGTGGGCAAATCTTACAATTTTATATATGAAAGTAACTGAAAAATGTAATGCAAAATTAAAGCAACAGCATTTTTTTTTTTTTTTTTTTTTTTGAGACAGAGTCTCACCCCGACTAGAGTGCAATGGCGTCATCATAGCTCACTGCAACCTCCCTCCTTACTGCTCCTGAGCTCAAGTGATCCTCCTGCTTCAGGCTCCTGAGTAGCTGGGACTACAGGTACATACCCTATACCCAGTTAATTTTTCTATTTTTTGTACAGACAGGGTCTTGCTCTTCCTCACGCTGGTCTCGAATGACTGACCTCACACAATCCTCCTGCCTTAGCCTCCCAGAGTGCTTACACGATTACAGGTGTGAGCTAGCATGCTCAGCCTTAGCAGTCGCATTTTTTGAATCATATAAAAATGTTACCAAACCAAACTGGAGACAGTGAAGCTAAGACTTGCAGCAGGTGCAAGGAGTATAGGCAGCTAAATGCTTAAAACCCGAACTCCTCTACCGCTTACGAGCTAGGGTTTTAAAGGCAGAGGTCCGATTCAGGGAGGCAAAATTGTAAATCAATACCTGGAGGTTATACATTGGCCTGGCCCCAAAAGGTAGGATATCCTGAAGGATGGTAGAAGAGTAAGTGGATTCAGAGATTCTTGGATTGGCAGAAAGGAATATTAAGATGAGCGTAGCAGCCCCCTGGGGGAGGGGGAGATTTGGAACAAAGAATGGAGATCAGAGTTCAATTCCTCAGTTTACCCTTATCTGAAAAACAACTCAAGAACATAGGTTAAAAAGTTTGCATAGGAAACCAAAACTCCTCTTGAGGCTGGCTCACTTGGAGGACAATTGTTCTCATTGGGCTGTCCATTTGCCTTTCAATCCTAGGCTGGTGCCCTCAACTTCCCCTGAAGGAACTCAAGATTTTATTTCCATGCCTGGGGCGAGGAGGGCCCTGTATCAAAAAACATCAATGGGGAGAAAGGCCTGGAAATATCCCTCAAACTTTTAGTGTTTTTCTCCCCTCTCTTTCTGTACTATTATATACTTTCCCAAACTTTTCAAATGTTTATTTATTCCTTTTATATTTAGAAATAAATCCATTTATGGAGAATGGCAATCTACCTCTTCTTTAATGTAAAAAGAAATTATAGTTTACCAAAGGCAGTTTTCTCTGCCTTCGAAGTTAACTGTTATTTTCCATTCTGTTTTGACACATGCTGCATCTGCTTAAAGTTTTAATCTTGATAAAAAATGAGATATTCTGCTTATTTACTTAGACATTAGAACGCGCAGCCTGTGGCATCGCTCCCTGTTCTGTTAAAGAGAATCAGGCTCTGGTCTGATCATCAGAAAGTCTCTCACCAAGCTACCCAACTGGTGTCTGGCAGCCTGGCAGGTGGATACTTCAGTATTAAGAAATCAGCACTTGTGTCCAACAAAGACAAGATGATGAAAAAAACACAAAACAAAACAAAACAAAACAGAAATCAGCACTTAGAAATCTTAGAATGTCGTGGTGGTAAGAAGAAGGAAATTCAAACTAAAGAATCAAATTAGGTAAGAGTTGTGTTCCTTGCCAGCTACTCTCTTAGGAATACATAGGAAAAGAAAAGAAAGGAAATAATGGAAGAAAACAAGAGGAAGCAAACAAGCAGAGGGAGAAGGGAGAAGGAAAAAGGAAAGAAACAGAAGGAGAGAGAGAAACATCATGATGGAGAATACAAAAGGGAAAAGGGGTTTGTGAACCAGAGAGGAGAAAGATAATCAGGCAGAGATTAGATTAAGGGAAAAGGAGTGGGTGAGAGAGGGAGAGATGGGATTGCCTGTAGTAGGAGAGGGGGAAAAAGGGGTAAGGGACAGAGGCAGACAGAGAGAGAGGAAGGTCTTAAGAGCAGGGGGAGAGTGCTCAAAAATCTTCCATGAATGCTCATCACACAAAAAATAAGATTGGGACTCTTTTCTGGCATTCCAAATATAGAACATTCCAGCCCCATTTCTCACTATTCATAGCAGCTCATGTGTCTACTTGAGTTTTCGGGATGCACTCTGACCTCTTCTTCTATCCTCAGTCTGGAATGTTCTCCCTCACATCCTTACCCTTTGGATATATCAGCCATACTTCAGTGCAAAGTTTAAACACACAACCTCCAAGAAGCTTTCTGAGATGTCCTAGTAGGAATTAATTCTTTTTCTCAAAGTTACTTGATAGTATTACTGTATTATGGAAGTTATTTGCCTTATATGCCTTCATTAGTTTGTAAGGATTCAGAGAACAGGAACTGTGTCTGTCATCATCATCTTTGTGGTAAGGGAAACCCCCATCAATTACTTGGCGTATCAGGCACCAGATGGAACAGGCGATGGAACATTCTGAAATAACAGAATAGATTCAGATGACCAGGATCTTGAGAGAATTGAGGTAAATGCCAAGAAAATTCCAATTGGGATACAGGACTAAAAATGACATCTTCATGTCCCCTGACCACTGATTGGCCCACAGATGGGAATGTGACCCAAACTAGCCAATGGAATCCTTCCTTAGGGTTTTATAATCTGACGCTAGGAAAAGAAACTGTCTCAGATTTCTTGAGTGGTTAAATTGGGTTGGTTTAAGCCTAAAACTGTTGCAACAATGCCACCGTCCCGTACCTTACCCTTCACCCGATGCATGGAAGGATCCAATCTGAAGAAGGGAAAGTAGGGGACAGCCCAGGTAAAGAAACATTGCACAGAAAGCAAGAGTGACAGAGACTGGGTGACTGAATCTTGAGGACTGCCCTACACGCAGACTTTTCAGTTACATGAACCAATAAATTCCTTTGCCTTAAGCCAGTTTCTGTCATTTCAAACTCAAATTCTGATTAATATAGGCCTACATCTAATGATCAGCCTGAAATTCTGGAGACATATATAACTCGGAGGTTCTTCAGGAATCCTCATCTCTCCTGCAGTCCCCCACCCATTACCATAGAGTTTTTTATAAGCTAGAAACAAACTTGTTCATTTTACTTTGAAAACACAGATTTCATACCAATCAGCTGTATCTTTTGTACTGCATGGAGTCCAGATTAAAATTTACAGAAATGCACAAGAGGCCAAATATGTCTTTTAGTGATGACTGCAAATGAGTGGATAGAAGAGAGAAATCACAAATCACACTAAGCCATTTTGCAAGATGAGAAAATAGAAAAATATTCATATGATCCATAGTCATCTTTCTCAGACTCTGGGGCTGTATGATCATGGAAATGAAAAAATTCAAAAACTGTCATATCTTTCTTAAAAACAATTTTGTGAAGAGAAAGACAACAGGAACAGCCTGCTCCTCCCAGGGATGGCACTGTTTTAATTGGCCTGTAGAGGTCATGTCTACTCAATACAACCCTCTCCTGAAAATGCAAATGTTTCCTTGGCTTCCTTAGACTAGTATTTTGCAAATTCTGCTTCCTGGAGCCCATGAATTGCATTGAGATGTAGCAGGCAATTTGTCGGGGTAAAGGGTAAAGCAATAGGACAAACTCTCTTCGCATCTTGCATCAAACAAAATATCGTTTTAAAAAATTATCTTTTACGTATTGGGCTCTCAAGGAGAATTTATGTGAAAAAGGAGTTTGACTGCTTAAAAAATTAGAAACTAACTGCTTTAACTATATAAATAGCATAAATCCAAGTATTGCATTCTCAGGTATCTCAGATATTGAGGGTCTTAGAAATGGAAGCAAGCACTACTGGTTTCACATAGAGGTACCTCTGGCACTGTAAATTATGTGCATTGTATTAATCTAAAACAGAGGTCCTCAAACTTTTTAAACAGGGGGCCAAGGTCCCTCAGACCGTTGGAGGGCTATGAACTATGAACAAATTCCTATGTACACCGCACATATCTTATTTTGAAGTAAAAAACCAAAATGGTCAAAAACACCCGGTGGGCCAGATAAATGTCCTCAGCGGGCCATAGTTTGAGGACCCCTGATCTAAAAGGATCACCCACTTCTGCTAACCCTTTATTAGAGAATGAGATTCTGTTACTCTTGCTCTCCAGAGCATGCATTTGTTAGGAAGTAAAATAAAGATTGAGACAGGACACTAGTGCTGCCTCTAGGGTTTAATCACTTGGGCTTATCACTCTTGATGTAAAATTCTACCATTTGCAATCAGGAGCTCAGCACACAAATAAACCTCTCTTATTCCAACATAGAGATTTCCATACATAAGCAACATTACTTCAAGGCATTCCCTTTATATTGTTGGAGCCGGAATCCGCAGTTCCACGGGACAGAGAGACAGAGTCACGGAGGCTGTAATCACCAAAAGGAGTTTTATTGTCTAGCTCGAGCCAGGTTCCCAGCCCCAAGAGCACCAACGCGGTGGCCTCTTATTCGGGCAGGGACCCCGAGCCGTGCGGGAGGAAACTTCTTATACCCCATGCGCAAGAACTGTTCTCGCGCTAATCACGCTCCTGCTGATTGGTT
>CAUYPO010074855.1:0-10439 GCA_963574435.1 Cheirogaleus major | reverse complement strand
TCAAATGAAACAAAGGGGGCAGTTGTGTTGGGAGTTTTCTCTTTAAAGGGCAATTATGTGTTGTGAGTTATTTCTCTTACCTGTCCACTAAACCTGCTGCATTTCTTCTAGAACTTGAAACAGTTTAACTCTTTTTTTTTTCTCTCTTCTCTACCACTTCATATAGCTTGTGCTAATTTGCTGTCTTTTCTCGTTAGTACCTGGCTCCCCATTCTGTAGTACCTTGAGCCATTGTTAAAATTCTGAGCCTTCAGGTGGTTTAGATATAGGGTACACAAGTGTTTTATATCTTTATCAGAATAAACTTTTTCCTTTTAGAGACATCAAGTAAGCACATATCAAAAGCTGATGGAATTTTAATCATAAATAGTACTAAGACCTTTGTAGGTATTATCCCTGCTCTTTATTTGGAGGTAAAGGAGGTAAAACATAGCTATCTGTTAAGGGGTTGCCTTTGTTCCCCTACTCTTACCCTTCCCCTGACCTCACCCTCAACCCCATGTAGGCTTCTCAAGCTCATTAGTTGAGCCAGGTGTCTTTTATTGACCCATTTCAAAATGAGAAAATTATGTCTAGTAAATTTAGAAAGGCTTCAAGTTCCAGCTCTATTCTTGGAGTGGTAATAATAATCTCGATCCTCAAATTCCTATTTTGGAAAGTTGATTGATCATGGTACCTCTTGGTCTGTGCTGGCAGAAGTGATTAATGACGTGCCACAAGTAACATTTTTACATCCATGCCTAACATTGAGTAGGTAGTGTAAAAAGGTTGCTTTCTTGTTCTTATTTCATTGTGAGAATACCCATCAATACATCAATATTTTTATTAGGGTAAACACTTCACTCTCTCATTGAATTCTAGTCTTTACCATCTTTTCCCATGCTTTCTATTCTCCTTTTAGCTGCAAGATAAATATATCCAAAATGCTTTCTAATCTCACAGCTCATCATGGCCGATCATTTTTTCCCCCATAGGATGAAGTCTAGACTCTAGTGTATTTAGATTGGCTAATCTATTTTGTTGTCGTAGTCTTTTCTTTTCTTTGTCTTTTCTTCCATTTGCTGCAAATTTGCAACACCACAACTTCACAAAGGTGAAAGCTGCTTTAAATATACTTCGCATTTTTGTGCCAAACAGTTCTCTTTAAATTCCCAAACCACTTTACTGTATTCACTATAGGGTACATCCTACTCTATTTTCAAGGCTAAGTTCAGATAGGAACCCATTCTTTTTTGTTGTTGCTGTTGTAGTTGGAAAAGGGAGGAGTATTTAATAGCCTTTAATTGTGGATGTTCTTTGATAAAATCCCCAAAACTTGACAAATGGCAGTTACTTTTATTGTTTTTGAATTGGCTCTTTTAAAAATTTTATTTTTAATCCTCACTTGGGTGAGGCAAAGACATAAAATGTAACCGATATATTTGTACCCTCATAATATCCTGAAATAAAAAGAAATCAAATAAAAATTTTATTTTTACTTGGCAAGTGATAATTACATATATTTATGGGGTATAATGTGATGTTTTAATATATTTAAACATTATGGAATGATTAAATCTAGCTAATTAACATACACATCACCTCATATACTTATTTTTTTAATGATGAAAACATCTACCATCTACTTTCTTAGCAATATTGAAACACTGTTACATTATTATTAACTATAGTCACCATGCTGCACAATATTCTCAGGAAATTATTCCTCCTGTCTTCCTGAAATTTTGTATGCCTTAATAAAGTTCTCCTCATTCCTCCTTCCCCTCCAGCCTCTGTAACCACCATTCTGCTCCCTGTTTCTATGAGTTTGACTTTTAAAAATTCCATACATAAGTAAGATCACGCAGTATTGGTTTTTCTTTGCTTACTGTATTCAGATATGCGTTCATTACAAATATGAACAGTGAGAATTACTCCTTCTGTTGTGTTTCCAGATTAAAATATTCTTGTATCACTAATGTGTTAACTTCTTCATTTTATACTTGTTAGTTATATAAATATCTATCTTATTTAGAAGACTAAGATCTCCTTCAGAAAACAAACCATATCTTCTTCATCTTTATATAGTTCTTCGGACTCTTAGAATGGAATAGAATCATGTAGGTGCAAAAGTCCCCTGGTAACATGAAAGCAAATCTTTGGGTGTAACTTGAATTTTCTTCTCTGTGGATAGGAAGTGAAGTTCCAGGTATGACCACCATAAACCACACTGGCGTTAGCCACACAGTCTTCCATTTGCTGGGCATCCCTGGCCTAGAGGACCGGCACATGTGGATTTCTATCCCCTTCTTCATTTCCTATGTCACTGCCCTGTTTGGGAACGGGCTCCTCATCTGCATTATCCTCACAAAGCGCAGCCTGCACGAGCCCATGTACCTCTTCCTCTGCATGCTGGCTGGAGCAGACCTTGTCCTCTCCACGTGCACAGTGCCACAGGCCTTGGCCATCTTCTGGTTCTGTGCTGGGGAGATCTCCCTAGATTGCTGCATCACTCAGCTCTTCTTCATCCATTCCACCTTTGTCTCTGAGTCCGGGATCTTGCTGGTGATGGCGTTTGACCACTACATTGCCATCTGCTACCCACTGAGGTACACCACTATTCTTACAAACTCCCTGATTGGGAAAATTGGTGTAACCATCTTTCTCAGAAGTTATGGTACAATTTTTCCCCTAATATTTTTGCTGAAAAGACTGACATTCTGCAAAGGCAATATTCTCCAGAACACAGATTGTAAGCACATTGTCTTGGCCAAAATTTCCTGTGATGACATCAGTGTAAATATCTGGTATGGTTTTGTCCTAATGTCAACAGTGGTCTTAGATATTGTTCTGATTTTTTATTTCTTATATTCTGATTCTCCATGCTGTCTTCCGCTTCCCTTCCAAAGATGCTCGCCAGAAAGCTCTCAACACATGTGGTTCCCATGTCTGTGTCATCCTCCTCTTTTATGGGCCTGGGGTCTTTACCACCCTTGCTCAGCGATTTGGACACCACATCTCCCCCCATATCCATGTCCTGCTGGCCAGTGTCTGCATTCTGGCCTCTCCTATGCTGAATCCCATCATTTATGGGGGATCCAAACAGATCCAGGAGCAAGTCGTTCATGTGTTGTTAACAAAGCAGGAGTAGTTATTATTATTATTATTTTTATTGCAGCATATTATGGGGGTACAAATATTTAGGTTACGTGTGTTGCCTTTTTCTCCCTTCCCCCTCAGAGTCAGATCTTCAAGCATGTCCATCCCCTACATGGTGCGCATCGCACTCATTATGTATGTATATACCCATCCTCTCCTCCCCCCTCCCATTTGCCCGGTGCCCGATAAATGTTATTCCTATATGTCCACTTTGGTGTTGATCAGTTAATACCAATTTCCTGGTAAGTACATGTGGTGCTTATTTTTCCATTCTTGGGATACTTCACTTAGTAGAATGGGCTCCAGCTCTATCCAGGAAAATACAAGAGGTGCAGAAGTAATTTTGATGTTGGTAGCTGACATTCTTTTTCCTTAGCAATTTTCTTCGTGTATGAGGAGAACTTTAGCATCACTATATGACAGCAGGTGAGGTATTAATTAAATGACTCCAGGTGTTGATATTTCTAGAGCAATTGTATCAATGAGGTTTTGGTACAAATTTCCTCCAAAGCTTTAAGATCAGTGTTTTTGGGGGTCTTGATTCACTTTCTCACCCACATAATTGAGAAGTTAGATCCAATCACCTTTATGTGTCTTTCTTACCTGTATAACTGTGGAGAATTGGATGTGATCAATCTATGTCAGTGGTTTTCCTGAAAATTGCTGAAATAATGACCCTTGAATTCACATTCAACTTTTGTGTTTTTATTTTTATGCTTGGACAGCTTTAGTCTCAACAAGCTTATAGCTTAGAAGTTTGTGTTGGATGTCCTCTGTGTCTTAACATTTCTGTTTTTTTCTTTGTTTGTTTCTTGTTTTGGTTTTTTTTTTTTTTAAGAGACAGGGTCTTGATGTGTTACCCAGGTTGGAATGCAGTGGTGTGATCATTGTCATCTCAAACTCCTGGGCTCAAGTGATACTCCTGCCTCAGACTCCCAGGCAGCTAGGACTATAGATGTGTGCCACCATGCTTGGCCAATATTTTAATTTTAATTTTTGTAGAGATGGGGTTTTGCTATGTTGCCCAGGCTGGTCTTAAACTCCTGGCCTCAAGCGATCCTCTCCTCTCAGCCTCCCAAAGTGCTGTGATTACAGGCGTGAGCCACCACGCTCGGCCAAATTTTTGCCCTTTACGGTTCATTCCCATTGTTATTTCTCCAGTGTAAAAGCGTAACAGTATAAAACAAAAATTTAATAATGACCCTTGAATTCACAATCACCTTCAGCTACTACTTCATTTCCCTTCTCCACCTTAGAGGAAATCACCTGGAATGGTTTGTCCTCTTGCGGGCTTGAGTCTCGGCCCTCACTTTTCTCTTGGCCTTGCTCCACTTTCACTTTCACCTCTGCCATGCCATCGAGACGTCGCTTGACAGGGTCACAATGATCCTTTTCCTTTTGAGATTATCTGTGCTTATTCCAACATGCATATGAAATATAGAAGCTGAGAAGAAACTTCTCTTCTTTTCTTTTCCTTTTTAAGGTACACAAGCTCTATGTGTTTTCTTGAGGTACATAAACAAGGTCCGGTTGGGATGAATGTTTAAATGGCATTTTCTGATGTGTCTTTCTTGTCATTATTTTGGAAAAAAATTATTTATCTAAATTGAGTAATGATTTTCACACTGCTAAATTAATAGTCAAAATTTATCCTCCCCTTACTCAACATAATAGCAGCATTTTGATATTTCTCCCTTGAAAATATTTCCTCACTTTACTCTCCCTGTGTTCCTATGACCTTCCTGATGTCTGCTCAGTCTCCTTTGGTGTGTTTTCCTCATCTCTTTTCTTGACTTGAATGTCTGGTGCTTGGCCCTTGTACTTCTACCCTTCTCTATCTACACTGTACTCTAATCTCAGCATATAAGTGTAGATGCATCAATATGCTGAGTCCTTCAAAATTTATATGTCAAGTCTCTAGTTTGTCCTGCAGAGAACTTGTATGTCTGATAGGCATATCAAATGTATTGTGTCTGAAACAAAACTTTTTTCTTACCAGCAAATTTGGTAGCCTTCCTCTTATCCTTTACAGAAAATTCCATTCTTTGAATTCTTCAGGCCCATCCTCAGTTCTTGTCTCTCTCATACACGATGTCACTCAGTATCTTCTTACTGGACTCCCTCTTTATGCCTTTACACTTTTCATACACAATGCATATTTTCATTCTTTTATTTTATTATAATAGCTATATTGAGATATACTTCACATACCCTAAAATTCACACTTTTAAAGTGTACAGTTCAGTGGTGCTTAGTACATCATAACATTGTGCAAACATCACTACTATCTAATTCCAGATCAAGATCAGCTTCATCACTCCCTCCCATCATCCTATTATTTTAGGGTGATAGAATAGAAATCAAAATAGAAACAGAAGCTTCTCAATGTTCTGGTCATCGAGCCCCAGTGGCACTCTAGAGCCATGGCCAGATAGTCCTTCCAGGGATTTAAAGGCCCCCCTTAATTTTGCTTGTGGCTTCATACTGTTAATGCTGTTTCCTTCTTCCTTCTGCTTTAATTATCTTTGCCTCTTGGTTATTCCTCAAACATTCCAGTCATTCTCTTTGTCAGGATCTTTGGCCATGCTATTTCCTCTGCTTAGATCCTTCTTAGCCAAGACATCTTCATGATTAGGTCCATTGCCTCCTTAAGGTTCTTGCTCAATTAAAATATTCTCAAGAATACTATCTCTAAGCATCTGTACTATGCATATACACACAGTATATATACACATATATATGGAGAGAGAGAGGGATACACACACACAGAGGGAGAGAGAGAGAGATTTATTTTAAGGAACTAGTTCATGTGATTGTGGAGGTTGGAAACTGCCAGGCTAGAAACTCAAGAAAGTGTTGATGTTAGTCTTGAGTCTGAATGCTGGAAACTCAAGCAGAATTGCTATGGTACAATTCCTTACTCCTTGGGGACCTCAGTCTTTGCACTTAAGTACCTCAACTAATTGGTAGAGCTTGATCACACTTTGGAGGGTTATCTGTTTTCCTCAAAGTCTATTGATTTAAATATTAATCACATCTAAAATTATCTTCACACCAACTTCTAAACTGGAGTTTGACCAAACACCAGTCTAACCAAGTTGAAACACAAAATTAACCATCGCAGCATTCTATTTAAGATTGCAATCCCTGTGACGTCTTACCACCAGCTTACTTACATACATACATACATAATTTTTGTCTACAACATATAATACTACTGCTGCTGCTGCTGCTGCTGTTGGTAACAGGAAACCATTATATCGAATTGACTATATGTCAGCTTTCCTTATGTGTTTTCTTTATTTCTCTGTGCCTTCAAGTTTGACGAAGGAAAGGTGATATGGGTGATATCTGGGTGATATGTGCATTGCTTTATCTACAGCAGCTACAATATTTCCTAGCATATTTTCAGACCTCATTAAATATTTGTGGAATGAATGAATAAATGAGAGGATAAATGAATGACTCAAAGGATAATAGTTGCTGGTAGAAACTCTTAGGAAGCTGTGTACCCCCATGTACTGATTTCCATGTGGTCAAATTATTAGTCTTTTTCTTTGTTTCCTCTTTGATTTTCACATCAGTTTTCCTCATTTTAAGATAAGACCATTGCTTACTATTTTTTATTCCATTTGTTTTGAAGTTAAAATTTTATTTCTAATTTTGCAACCATATCTGTTTAAAAAATACTTTATGAAGAAGCTTGTAACTCCCAGTAACCACACCTATGAAACAGTCATTAATAGTCAGAAAATATTTTGTTATTTAAGCATATTTTCACAGATCAATATATTATATAATGATTTTCATGTCTTGCATTTTTATTTACTGTTACATGACAAGAATTTTCTTTGGCATGCAAAATAATTCACAGATACATTAAGTTTCATTTGATATTACATGATTTATTTTCAGGTGAACAACATATTCCAAAATATAATCACGTATTTTAGCTCACCAGTGGATTCTTCTTGAATGTTTTTCAAATAGTTGTCAGTATCAACCAAGTTTTTACAAACATAATTATCCCTAAACTTTTATTTGTATTCTGTTACTTTTTTCACATATGAGAGATTTTGAAATGTTAATTTATAATTGACTTGTCCCTGGCCAGGTCGAACATGTGCAAAGTGATAAGAAAGTACGTTGTGATAAGTAATAAGTTGTTTATATTTTTAAGTAGACTGAAAAGCCACATACAAATTTTGTTAAATTAGAATGACAGTGTGAATTAAATTAAAATTTAAATGTCGAATATTTAGCAAAAATTTACAAATTTTATTTCACCAAAAATGATGATTTTTCCTCCTATAGCTGGAATTTCATGATTGGAGTGTCCATGGCAATGCTTAGCTATCAAAAATAATTCAATAAAGGTAGGATCCTGAGTGAGGTGGTTGATAGGAGAACAATGACTCAGTCCTAGTGCAATCAGATTAAGACCCCTAGGAATGACCCCAAGAAATTAGGTTTTCTTTTACTCAGTGTAATGAGGGAAACTGCACCCTAGAGCAACAGTGGGTTGTCTTACCAAACAGATGAAAAGATAGAGTTGTTATAGGACTTAGGGGTCTGGTTGGTTTTAGGAAAAATGTAAATAAATATGTATTTGGACAGGCTCAGAGCAAATCAGAGGTATGTATAAAGGGGTCAACATCAGATCCTGATTCTTGTTCTAGAACCCAACTGCCTGAGCTGAGAACAAATGTCTGAGCTGTCCCAGTTGGCCTTTGATGAAGCTCCTTTATGAATTTTGGTTTGAAAATCTTTAATTCCCTATTCATGTATATATAATTAAGAATGGGTTGTCAGAGAAGTTCTCACTGACAAGGGGGCATTTGAGCTAAGTCTTATTGGTTAAATAGTAATTCATAGAAATTTGGGCACAGAGCATTTTGGGGCCAGGAGTATAATCTTTACTTTAAAAATGCTAAGCAAAATTGGCCCCTTTATTTTGTGTATGGTCTCAGTTCAGATAAGATGCAAAAATTTCCCAAGCTGATAAAAGTTATAAACTCATAATCAAAGTCAGAAAAATATTAAGATGTATGCAAAGCAAACCATATCTAGATACATGATAATACATGTCCTGAAAAAATAAAACATCAAAAGATAATCTTGAAAGGATCCAGACAAGAGAAGCAGATTGCATTCAAAGGAGCAACAATAAAACTTTCACGTCAATTCTTAATACAAAAGATAGAAGCAAAAAAGCACTAGGTGGAAAATTTTGAAATGCTGAAAAATCCCTGCCAACTTAAAATTCTATACTTATAAAGCTATGTTTTAAAAAATGAATACAAAATAAAAATATTTTCAGATAGGCAAAACCTGAGATAATTCACCTTTTCCATTCTTATGTGAAAGGAAATATTAATTGTTGGTGTGTGTTCATACTTGTTTAGAAAAACCTTTCCCTTATTCTTCTTTGAGTAAATATATTCACTGTCTAAATATTAGACAATTCAGAGTAAAAGTATTATGGAAATCACCTATATCTTCTAATTCAAATATATTCACCATTCATAGGATTTTAGTATACACTGAAGAGATGTTTAGATAAATATATTTTTTAAAAATTACATCATGTTTAACTGACTGACCTGGAACTTACTTCTTTCACTTTTTATTTCTTCCAACTTCTCAAGGAGGTGGAGGAAATCAAAATAGATATGATATGGTTATAATTATACTGATAGTATAATTCCATTCACAAAGATAAAGACCCATATTATCATCATTATTCTTTTATATTGCAGGTCATAGATGTGCCATGATTAATTTAACCAAATACGCTCTTTAGAATCATTTCTTATATATCAATGCATTTTTATTTAATACTTACTTAGTATGCATTTATGTAAGTGTACTATATTTGATCTCATGTTGAATGTTTCCATCTAAACAATTGACAACATAATTAAAAATGTCATGAACATAAGCATCAATAAACTTTGCTATGTTTTATGTGTAATAAGAGAGGAGTAAATACATGAATATATCGACTCATTAATTTGTGCTAAAATTATAATTAATGGTGAATATATGTAAGTTATGAGATATAGATGAATGTTATAATTTGTCTAAAAAGCAAAAATTTGAAGATAGATATGAGAGTGAATGGCTAGAGAAATGTCCTAATGAGAGGAATAAAATAAGTACATATATTCACAGAATAGGATGCACTAATAAAGAAAGGTTTAGTGATTACCCATGAAAGACCACTTATTCCAGTTCATTGCATTCCAACCTCCAGGCTAGGAGTAGAGAGAGGTGAACTAGTGTAGTCCTGAATTCTATGAATGAGAGAGCTAACTAAGCAACCAAAGACACTGATATGTAATGATTTTTTTTTAAGGCTTTGGAAGAAACATTCACCAAAACATTTCTGATACAATTGCTCTAAGACACCAAGACATAGCAGTCCTAGCAGTCCTGTCACTAATACCTCCACTGTACCCTTCCTTCCACGTCATGATACAAAAGCCCAACTCAAGCATGGAGGGATTACCTAAGAAAAATACAATACTAGTTGCTATTGTTATAGTCATTTCTGCTTTGGAAACAACACATGAACCACCTGGTCTCGGATCTGTTTAGTCTTAATTCCATAAATAATGGGATTTAACATAGGTGGAATGAGAATGTACACATTGGCCAGCAGGACGTGGATATAGAGTGTGATGTGGTGTCCAAATCGCTGAGTGAGAACTGAGAAGATGCCAGGCCCATAAAAGAGGACAATGACACAGACATGGGAGCCACAAGTACTGAGAGATTTGTGGCGAGCCTCTTGGGAAGGCATGTGGAAGACAGCACGGAGAATCAGCAGGTAGGATATAAAAATAAGCAAAATGTCCAAGACCAAGGTTAACATTAGGATAAAAAATCCATACCAGATGTTCACTCGGATGTCATCACAGGAAATTTTGGCCAAGACAATGTGCTTACAGGCAGTGTTTGGGAGGATGTTGTTTTTGCAGAAAGTCAGTCTTTTCAGAAGAAATATTACAGGAAAAACTGTAGTAAAACTTCTCAGAAAGATAAAAAGGCCAATTTTTCCAATTAGTGTGCGTGTAAGAATAGTGGTGTACCTCAGTGGGTAGCAGATGGCAATGTAGCGGTCAAATGCCATCACGAGCAAGATCCCTGACTCAGACATGAAAGTGGAAGAGAGGAAGAAGATCTGAGTGATGCAGCGATCCAGGGAGATCTCCCCGGCTTGGAACCAGAACAGGGCCAAGGCCTGAGGAACTATGCACGTGGAGAGGACAAGGTCTGTTGTTGCCAGCATGCAGAGA
>CAUYPO010074854.1:0-16334 GCA_963574435.1 Cheirogaleus major | reverse complement strand
TTGTCCATATCCCGGTGTCTCTCTGCAGTCTTGTGAAGCCGATCCAGTGTAAATGCAGATCTCTTGCATGTGGTTGTCTGCCCTCTTCACTTCTCACCCCGAGAGCCGAGAGCCAAGAGGTCAGCCCTACTCCGCCATTTTCTCCGAGTCCCTGATTGAATTTTATTTAATCTACAGATCAAGTAAGAAAGTGCTATGGCAACAATATTGTTTTTGGATCCATGGTAGTATGACTTTTATTTATGCATTAATAATTTTTCAGTGTAAAAGGGTTGTACTTCTTTTGCTATATTTTTAGTTAGATATTTTATTCTTTTGATATTATTGTAAAGGGAGTTGTTTACTTAATTTTATTCTCTTATTATCCAATCTAAATATGTAGAAATAAAATTGACATTTGTACATTGATCTTGTATACTGAAAAAATTTTATCTTATTTATTATTTCTTTGTTTTCTTTTGTTTTTATTTCAGCATATTATCGGGGTGCAAATATTAAGGTTATGTATATTGCCCATGCCACCCTCCCCGCTAGAATCAGAGCTTCAAGTATGACCATCCCCCAAACGTTGCACATCTCACTCATTATGTTTGTATATACCCATCCCCTCCTCCCCCTTCCCACCCACTTGATACCCGATAAATGTTATTCCTATATGTCCACTTAGATGTTCATCCGTTAATACCAATTTGCTGGTGAGTACATGTGGTGATTGTTTTTCTATTCTTGACATACTTCACTTAGTAGAATGGATTCCAGCTCTGTCCATGAAAATACAAGAGGTGCTATATCACCATAGTTTCTTAAAGGTGAATAGTACTCCATGTTATACATATACAACATTTTATTAATCCACTCCTGTATTGATAGGCACCTGGGTTGTTTCCACAACTTTGCAATTGTGAACTGTGCTGCTATAAACCTTCAAGTGCAGGTTTCCTTTTTGTAGAATGTCATTTGATCTTTTGGATAGATACCCAGTAGTAGAATTGCTGGATCAAATGGTCGATCTACTTGTATCACTTTAAGGTATCTCCATATTGCTTTCCACAGAGGCTGAACTAGTTTGCAGTTCCACCAGCAGTGTAGGAGTGTTCCTATCTCTCCGCATCCACGTCAACATTTATTGTTTTGGGACTTTTTGATAAAGGCCATTCTTACTGGAAATAAGTGATATCTCATTGCAGTTTTGATTTGCATTTCCCTGATGGTTAGAGATGTTGAGCATTTTTTTCATATGTTTGTTGGCCATTATTTTGTCTTCTTTTGAAAAATTTCTGTTCATGCCTTTGCCCACTTTTTGATAGGGTTGTTTGATTTTTCCTTGCTCATTTTGCTGAGTTCTAAGTAAGTTTTAGTTATTAACCCTTTATTGAATGTGTAGCTTGTGAAAATTTTCTCCCATTCTGTGGATTGTTTTTTTGCTCTCTTGACAGTTTTTTAGTGTATTGATTGGAATTTTCTATATATAAGATTCTCTTATCTGAAAGTAGAGATTGTTTTATATCTTCATTTTTAACCTGGATACCATTTATTTATTTGTTTGCTTATTTTTACGCAAATTTCCCTTGCCAGAACTTAGAACACAATGTTAAATAAAAGTGGCAAATATACACATCCATATATTTCTTCCTCTGAATATGAGGCATCATGTGTTACTATACCTCTAATATAATACATTTTTCTTCCCACCTTCCTTCTTGTGTTAGTAGTGTCACATAAATCATATTTCTACATATTATAGGTCCAATAATAAAACCATATATTGTTTTATAGTGTTGCTTTTCAAATCAGTTGAGAGACAAAAGGATATTTTTCAATTATACTGCTTTCCATAATTATATAATTATCTTTACCAGCACTTTTTGTCATGGAGATTCAAATTATTTTGTAATTATCATCATTTTCAGCCTGTAGAACATCTTTACTATTTCTCATAAGGCAGTTCTGCTAGGAAGGAATTATCTCAGTTTTGTCATTTTAGGGAAAGACCTTGTTTTTCCAAAAAATTCTTGGTTGATTGGTTGACTGCTTTTGTTTTATTTTTAGCACATTGAACAGACTGCCACACTCCCTCTAACTTCTATTGTTTCTGATGAAAAATCAAATGTTATTTTTACCTTGTATATGATAAATAATTTTTCTCATATTTATTTCTGAATGTTCTTTTTTGACTTTCCAAACTATTATCATTGAGTGTGGGAGTGTGGGTTTCTTTGTGTTTATCTTACTTGAAGTTTTTTGAGCTCCTTGAATGTCTAAATTAGTGTTTAACATCAAATTTGGAAATTTTTCAGAAACTATTTTTTCAAATGTTTTCTGTCTTTTATCTCTTTCTGGTACACCCATTATGCATGAATTAGTTTGCTTGAAGCATTAAGTAAGAGCTTAATGTACCATAATTCTCTGACACTTTTGATTTTTCATCATTCCTTTTTCTCCCTGTTTTTCAGATTACTTATCTCTAATAATCTATCTTCAAGTGTACTGATTATTTCTTATGATAGCTCAAATCTATTTTAGAGTTCTCTAGTGAATTTTTCATTTTCTTTATTGAACTTTCAACTCTAGTACTTCTATTATGTCTTTTTTAAATTTTTTTTTATTTATTTGTTGATATTCTCTATTTGATAAAACACTGTCATCATACATTCCTTCAATTTTTTAACATTTTAGTCTTTAGCTTTTGGGACATACTTATATCAGCTTCTTTGAAAACATTGTCTGATAAGTTGCCACATCTGTATCCCTCAAAGACTGTTTCTTTTGGCTGGCTTATCCCTGTGTATTATTTTCTTTTTTTTCTGTTTCTTTAAATGTATCATTTTTTTGTTGTTGAAAAGTGGGCATTTAAAATAATAGTTTATCCACAATCGTGATTATTTATTATCTAAAATGTCCAGTTTTTAACAAAAAAAATAAAAAGAGCATTTAAAGAAATAGGAAAGGGTGGAGAACTATTGTTATTTTCTTGTGTGTGTGTTTTGTTTGTTTAGTGTCTTGGCTGAGTTAATTCTATGAGTAGCCTCTGATGTCCCTACTGATGTTTTGGCCCTTTTTACTTTTAGTCTGGTTACCTAGTGTCACCACTAGATCAACTTATGCCACTTATTAGTCAAAAGTTGTGCTTAAGCTCTTGTGGCCTGTTATATTTCTATATTTTACCTTTATACATATGTGTGTGTGACTTGAGAGTTGATATCACAATTCATGGAGATTATGTTGTATTTTTGCCCCATATTTAGTCAGAGACTAGTTGTTTGAAGTTTCCCTCTGATAGCTCCAGAGTGGGTTCTTCCTTAATCAAAAATAACTATGATGTTGCTTTTAAGCCTGTTATCTCAGGATTCTTCCCTGAGTCAACGAAACTTTCTGTTAAATGTTTTGTCAGAGATTATTTTAAACTCTTTTATGTCAATATGGTTTTCTGCGTGTATTGTTGATCTTATGTGTAGATTGGGGAATAATTCAATTCTGCATGACATCTTTCTCTGATTTCTCCTCTCTGGGTGCAGTCTAGTGCTTGTGCACAGCCTCCTCTACACTTATAATTGACTTTGATCCCAGAAGCTCTTCCTGGTTGTCTCTCCCTGGTTTTCTTCATTAAACTTCTAGCTGCTTTGTTATTTTGCTTTACCAGAAGCTATCAACCTCCCTTTTCAATGTTCTCCACCAAGATTTCTATTGTTTACGATCATGTCCTTAGGTATGCAGTTCTCCACTCTCTGTTCCAAATAAAGTCAGTCTCCTTAGGCACAGGCACTGAGCTATTAGCCTTTGCATACCACCTTTCTCTTCCTGGGAAGAACTCCTATAACACTGTCTCAAAGTTGAGATGGAGTCCTATTTTACCTGGAGTTAAATCTACACTATACAAATAAACACCATGGGGAAGAAATCATCTGGTCCTCTTGGCTTGCCCCTCGTGTTATGCAACTTTCACCCTACAAACAAAGTGTGCTTAGAAAAATTGCCTATAACTCTCTAAGTCTAACTCTATTCTAAATAATGATTTACAATGTATAATCTGAAACATTTTGAAATTTGGCTCACCTATAAGGCACATGTAAGGGGTCCATTTACTCTTATGGCACTTGTCATCTAATGGCACATCATCCCACATACTGTAGTACAGTGTTATAAACACAGTAGAAGATTTCTACTTTCCAGTTAGTAGTAAGACTGAAAAAAAATGAAGAATTTAGAAGATGGCTGACTACAGACTGTGCTTGCCAGACCATCTCAGAGGGAAGGTAGGGTTTCAGATAAAGGAGAGGGGATAGTAGACATACTTCAGGTGTACATCATAGAGACAATTGCCAGAGCATGCCAGGGACCACACAGAGGAAAATTGTGAATCAGAGAAGAAGGAAAGTAAAGGAAAATAGATATTAGCAAGGATCAAACCCAGAGAGGCTCGGAGCTCAGTGAAATTATAAGGGGGCATCCCTTTCACCCTACCACACTCCTTCAGTGATGAGTAGGCTACCAAGTTTTTCAGAAGCTTTTCCATCCCCAGGATCCCAAACACTGTGGCAAAAATGGAATAGTGGGGAGAACTTATGTGATCCCAGAGCTTGGACATTCTGCGTGGACATTCACACTCCCTCTAAGGAGAGTGACCCAAGAGGCTGGAGAGCTGTCTTTCTTCCATTTGAAAGTTTGACAAGTGGCTGCCTTACCCCAGCTGGAGTGTTCTGCAGTTTGAAGTTTCTACAGAGACTGGGACCCACATCTTTCCCCTGGAAGACCTCCCATGGACCTGTGGTTCCCAACTGGGGAGCTACCTGCCTGCCAGCATTTCACAGGGACATATGCCAGTGGGTCAGACATGCAGGCTGGATCCTGTGCCCTCCAGACTTGAGCAGGTTGCTGGCGGACATAGGGATGTGGAGGTTTGGGAGCTGGACTCAGGTGGCAAGGGAGCCAACATGGATAGAACTCATAGGAGAATACTGTTTGGGTCTGAAATATAGTGATGTGGGAAAGTGCCCATTCCCCCACATGAAATCCCTGCTGTTGGATTAGGGTGGCTCTTCTGGTGGGGAAGATTCCAGCACAGAGAGCCATAAGAACCAAGCATGGATTATTTAGGCACTTGGGCTGTCTGGGAATTGTACCCCTACACCCACCCACTGCAACCAGGAGTAGTTTGAACTGAAAATTTGCTGAGCCACTACCTCTTTCCAGCAGGCATATTCTCCAGGCTGAGGTTTCCACAGAGAGTGGAGCCCATGCCTTTCCCCTTGAGGACCTGCAGCAGATCTGGAGCACAAATTTTGGGAGCTCCCTGCCCCGCAGTGTATGCTGAGATGCACACCAGTGTGTCATACATGCAGGCCAGATCCCATGCCCCGTGGACTTGAGCAAGTTGCTGGGCGACACAGGAGAGAGGTTTGGGAGCTGGACTCATGGGGCAAGGGAGCCCACATGGACAGAACTGATGGGAGAATACTGTGGGGGCATGAGATGAGGAAATCTGGGAGATGGCATATTCCCACTCCCCACAGGAAAGCCAAGCTGCTGGATTAGGGTGGATGCTCTAGCATGGAAGATTCCAGCCCTGGAAGCCACAGAAACCAAACATGTAACATTCAGGCATTCAGGTTCTTGGAGAACTGTGGTCCCTACCCCACCCACTACAACTGGAAGAGCAGTTTGAGCCAAGAGTTTGGAGAGCAGTTGCTTCTCTCCTGCTGGTTCACACTTCAGGCTGAGATTTCCACAGAGACTGGGGCTCATACCTTTTCCTTGAGGACCTGCAGCGGATCAGGAGTGCCTGATCTGGGAGCTCCCTACCACCACTATTTTGCAGAGGTGCATGCCAAAGTTTCATACATGAAGTCTGGATCCCATGACCCCCAAACTTGAGTATGTTGCCGGGGTACACTGAGAGAGGTTTGGGAGATGCGTTCAGGTGGTGAAGGAGCCCACAATGGACAGAACTGATGGGAGAATACTGTGGGATTCTGAGACATGATGATCTGGGAGGGCACCCATTCCCCCTACAAGAAAGCCTTACTGTTGGATTACGGTGGTTCCTCCAGCAGAGAAGAATCCAGCCACATCAACAAAGCATACAGGCCCCTCCTTCAGGAGCCCTTCCAGTCTGAAGAGACTACTTTAACTTTCCTTCCAGTGGCTCCCACTAGTGGCCTGGAAAACAACCTCTGAACCCTGTTGAGGCTTTGCAAAGCCATCCAGGCTCACACAACCTAACCACACTCTACCTTGTTCCTCCACCCACCTCTGCTGTGATGGAGATCAAGCAACCACCTGGGAGCTACAGGGCCACACCCAAAGCCTGTGGTATTCAAGTGCTCCACCTGAGGGACTAGAGGGACAGGTACATAAGAACAACTCTGCAATTGGCTCTTTCCTGCAAGCATCAACCACTGACAGAGAGAACAACTCTACAGCTCATCACAGCATCTACCAACTCAATCAAGAAGAGTGTGGCTGATTATTATAATACTACCCTCCATCTTGGAAATTAAGCTGGGGGATCCAATACAATTCACACTGCTAGAAAGAGGTGAAGGCAGCAGGACAGAGGCAACCCAAGGAGACACTGTTTATTAGGAGAGAAACAAAAGTTATGAGAAGCTCCATCTGTAGGGGGGTCCCCTCTTCCACTGCAGACCTCAGGGCTGATTAGGGAGCTGCTCAAAGTCTGTGCAGAGACATTCTGGTGGAGAGCAGGTACAACAGAGACCTAGTGCCTGCCAGTACCAGGCTTCTGCAACTGATGACATCCTGATTGCTTTGGTGCACAGAGCCTTGACTGCTCAGGACCCATCCAACCAGCAGTGTGCTTAACATCAATCCAACCAGGCCAGGGAGTGAGCAGATGCTCCACTGTGTTGAGCCCTGTGACTGAAGGCTGAGAATGCCTCCTACCCAGCATGGAAGCTGAACATAGGGGGAGTCTCAGGCTCCACAGGAACTGCTAGATAAGTCGCAAGTGACTGCCTTAGTGATTCCTAGGTGTTGGGGAGGACCTTGGCTAACAAGCAGCTCTAGCTGACCTACATAGAACCTGGGCCTCAGAGAAACCCCTGCCTCTACCAATGGACATCGGCAGTCCCCACTCTGGTGAAAGAGCCTCCCATATTGACATCTCTGTCACTGAAATCCCCAGAGCAAGCTATGAAGCTCTCATTATGCCTGAGATCAAAGCTCTGCCCCTGTAGCTCTAGGGCCCCAATTGGGCCTGCGACTCCATGCCTGAGACTCAAGAGTTGTGCCTGAACCTCAAGACTTCACTATGAGCTCCCAGCACTGTTTCTGGGCTGGAATAACATCCCTGAGATACAACACTTCACCCAGCACCCCCCAACCTTGAGCAGCCATCACTCCTGGACTTGGTTTGAGAGGGTCCCCAGCAAAGGAGAACAGGTACCCTGTGTTCCTATTAACTCAGAGACAAGTGAAGAAGAGGCATATGAGAAGAAATTAGCAAAAGAAACCTGGAAACATGAAAAAAAAAACAGTAGTTCAACACTCCCAGGGGAACAAAATGGAGCTACAGGAGTGGACTACATGCCTAAGGAAATTGCTGAAATGACAGAAAGGGAATTCAGAATATGGACAGCAAATAAGATAATTGAAATTGAAGAGAAAGTTGAAAACCAACAAAAATAAGCTTAAAAAGTTTCAGATAAACAATGAAAAATATGAAAAAGGCACTAGAGAACTAGACAATATAAGAGAGATAGAACTGAATAATAGAGGTTAAAGAAATGAAAGAGACAGTCAAGCAATTTTAAAATGCCACCGAAAGCTTTAACAACAGGCTAAACAGAAGAGAAGAAAGAATCTCAGAGATTGAAGACAAGGCTCATGAGATAACCCAGTAATTCCAAGAGGCAGAGAAGACTATAAAATTATCTGAGCAATCACTGAAAGAGATGACAAACTATGTGAAGCAAATTAACATTCAAATTAGAGATATCCCTGAGGGTGAAGAAGAGAGAGCTTAAAGCATGGAAAAACTATTGAGGAAATTATTGAGGAAAACTTCCCAGGCATCAGCAGAAATTCAGACATATCGATACAAGATGGACATCAAACACTGGGAAGATTCATAGTAAATAGGTCCTCTCCAAGACCCACAATAATCAGCCTAGTCAAAGTCAAAATGAAGCAGAAAATTCTGCAAGCAGCAAAAAAAAGTATCAAATAACCTGTAAAGGAATAACCAGCAGGCTATCGACACACTTCTCAGCAGAAACCTTACAAGCTAGAAGGGATAGGGGACACATCTTCAATTAACATAAACTGCACAACTGCCAACCTACAGTTTTTTATCCAGCAAAACTAAGTTTCAAAATCAAGGTAGAAATTAAATCCTTTCCAGACAAGCAAATACTGAGGGAATTTACCATGGCCAGACCTGCTCTGCATGAAATACTCACAACAGCACTATACACAAATAAGCACAACAGATACTCACAAGTGTAAATACACCTCAAAAAAATTCTGCAAACTTGCAACCACTTAAAATACAATAGAACAAGAGGTATAACAAAGCAATGAGGGACTACCCATCAGGATGAACAGACTAACATCCCAAAAATCAATTCTTGTGATCAATGTGAATGGACCAAATGCTCCCCTCAAAAGAAACAGGCTGGCAGAATGGATGAAAAAACACAACACAAGTATCTGCTCTCTCCAGGAAACACATCTAAACCTCAAGGACACACAAAGACTCAACATGAAAGGATGGAAAAAAATATTTCATGCAAATGGAAATCAAAACAGAGCAGGTGTAGCCATTCCCATATCAAATAAAATTGATTTTAAGCCAACAAAGGTAAAGAAGGACAAAAAGGGTCATTATATAATTGTAAAGGGAGCTACCCAACAATTAGACAAAGAAATACTAAACAAATATGCACCCAGCACAGGAGCTCCGAGACATATAAAGCAAATATTACAAAAGCTAAAGGAAGAAAGAAATAGTAGGATCATAAGTGCTGGGGAAATCAAGAACTCACTGTTAGAGCTTGATAAATTATCATAGCAGAAAATAAATAAATAAAATAATGGACTTAAATCAAACTCTGAATCAAATGGACCTAGAAGGACAATTACAGAACATCCTATCCAAAACCTGCAGAATATGCATTCTTCTCAGCAGCACATGTTATATTGTCCAAGATCGATCACACCTAGGTCACAAAACAGTTATCAACATGTTCCAAAAAAAAAAAAAATTATGCCATGTACCTTCTTGGAACACAGTGGAATAAAACTACAAATTAAACACAAGAGAAGCACTCAAATATACACAAGTCATGGAAATCAAACAACCTGCTGCTGAACTATTATTGAGTCAAGAATAAATTAAGATAGGAATCAAAAACTCCTTTATCTGAAAAACAAAGGGGACACAAACTACCAAAATCTGTGAGATACAGCAAAAGCATTCCTCAGGGGACAATTCATAGACTTAAATGGTACATCAAAAACACAGGGATCACAAATTAACAACCTAATGTAGCAACTTAAAGAACTAGAAAGGGAAGAACAAACCAAACCCAAAGCAAGCAGAAGAAAGAAATAACAAATGTCAGAGCAGAGCTAAATGAATTAGAGAAGAAATAAAACAATAAAAATGATTAATGAAACAAAAAGTTATTTCCTTGAAAACATAAACAAAATTGAAAAACCTCTTGCTAGATCAACCAGAACAGAAGAGAAAAGACCCAAATAAGTTCTATCAGAAATGAAAAAAATGACATTACAACTGATAATGCAAAAATAGAAAACATCATCCATGAGCACTATGTAAATCTCTATGCACATATACTAGAGAATATAGAGGAAATGTACATGTTCATGGAAACACATAAACTAGCAAGACTCAACCAGCAAGGAAGAGAACTCCTGAACAGACCAATAATAAACAGTGAGATCAATTCAGTAAACCCCTACCCCTAATAAAAAGTCCTGGACCAGATGGATTCAGAGGCAAATTCTATTAGACCTACAGGAAAGACTTGGTACCCATCAGACATAAATTATTCCATAATGTTTAGAAGGAGGGAATCATCCTCAACTCATTCTACGAAGCCTGTATCACTGTGATACCAAGCGAAAAAAGGACACAACAACAACAACAACAAAAACAAATTACAGATAATATCTATTATGAATGTGGATATAAAAATCCTCAATAAAATACTGGAACACTGAATTGAAGAGCACATCAAAAGAAATAATGCACCAGGACCAAGTGGGCTACATCCCAGTAATGCAAGGATGGTTCAACATATGTAAATCAATAGGCGTGATTCACCACATAAACAAAAGCAAAAACAAAGACCATATGTTCATCTCAATAGTTGCAGAAAAAAACATGGAACAAAATCTAGCACACTTTCATGATAGAAAGCCTCAGAAAACTAGGCATAGAAGAAACATATTTCAAAATAATAAAAGCCATATATGGCAAACTCACAGTCAACATCATACTGAATGGGGGAAATTGAAAGCATTTCCCCTAAGAACTGGAATAAGACAAGGATGCCCACTATCACCACTCATATTCAACATAGTGCTGGAAGTCCTAAGCAGAACAATTAGGTAAGAGGAGAATATTAATTGTATCCAAATTGGGAGAGTGGAGGCCAAACTATCACAAATATTTTCACAAATCTAGAAAAAAATATTCACATATTTTACAAATCTACAAAAAACATTTTACACATTTGGAACCTGGAAAAAGCCCGAGTAGCCATAACAATCTTAAGCAGAAAGAATAAATCTGGAGGCAGCTCATTACCACAGACTTCGAACTATATTATGAGACTACAGTAATCAAAACAGGATATCATTGGTACAAAATAGACACGTAGGCCAATGGAACAGAACAGAGAACCCAGATATAAAAGCATCTACCTATAACCAACTGATCTTTGACAAAGTGGTCAACAACATACACTCGTGAAGAGAAGCCCTATTCATTAAATGCTGCTGAGAAAATTGAAGAGCCATATGCTGAAGAATGAAACAGGGCCCCTACCTCTCACCACTTTCACAGAAAAAAAATTCAAGATGGATAAAAGTTGTTGATATAAGACATGAGACCTTAATAATTCTGGAGGAAAATGTAGAAAAAACTCCCATAGATATTGTCCTAGGCAAATAATTTATGAAAAAGACTCTAATGGCAATTATGGCAACAACAAAAATTAATAAGTGAGGTTTGATTAAACTAAAAAGCTTCTACATTGCTAAGGAAACAATCAGCAGAATAAATAGACAACCAAGAGAATGGGAAAAATATTTACATGCTATATATCCAATAAAGGGTTAATAACCAGAATATAAAAAGAACTCAACCAAATCAGCAACAAAAGTACATATCACCCTATTAAAAATGGGCAGATGACATGAAAAGAAGCTTGTTGAAAAAAGAAGGACAAATGACCAATAAACATATGAAAAAAGTTTTCAACATCACTAATCATCAGGGAAATGCAAATTAAAGCCACAGTGAGTTATCACCTTGCCTCAGTTAGAATGGCATTTATTAAAAATTACAAAAACAATAGATGCTGACATGCATGCAGAGATAAAGGAACACTTATACATTGTTGGTGTGACTGCAAATTAATGCAAACTCTATGGAAAACCATATGGAGTCTTCTTAAGAACTAAAAATAGACCTACCATTCTATCCAGCAATCCCACTAGTGAGTATTTCCCCTAAGGAAAATAAGTCATTTTATCAAAAAGACACCTGCACTTGAATGTTTATTATAGCATAATTCACAATTCCAAAGATGTGGAAACAAACTAAGTGCCCACCAATACATGAGTGGATTAATAAAATGTGATACATGTGCACCACAGAGTACTAGTCAGCCTATAAAAGGTGAAATAATACCTTTTGCAACAATCTGGTTGGAATTGGAGACCATTATCCTAAGTGAAGTATTGCAAGAATGGACAAACACCACGTGTACTCACTACTAAATTGGAACTAACCAATGAGCATAGAAGTGCACAGAGGGAGGTAAAACTCAGTGGAAGGCAACCAGAGGGGAAGGGGGATGAGGGAAGGGAACTAAACCAACCTAATGGATACTATGAACACTATTTCGATGACAGGCACACCTATAGCCAGGGCTCAAGCATTACAAAAATGATCTGTGCAACCTAAAACATTTGTTCCCCTTAACATTTAGAAATTTTAAAAAAAATGAGAAAAAAGAGCAGAAATGTGTTAATGCAAACTTTATTATCCTATCAATTCAAAGATGCTCATTTTCTTTTTCATACTTTGTGCTTATAAAATGTCAGTATTTTTCCTTTCTTTAGAAAGAATATAAAGAACTTTTAGAAAATCAGTAGTTTATCACTACCACTATTGTCCTAAAATTGAAAAAGAAAAAAAATGCCTTTGCTAACCTTTGAAAAACCCAAGAGATGTCCAGATAAATAGATATTTAAACAATTGAAAATATTGCATCAAAGTTCAGCTTCATATTAAACAATTAAGACAAACTGCATTAATTAAATCTGAGGGGAGAAAAAGAATACTTCTGTGTATTCTGACCTAATCTGCAGATATGGCCCATTAAAATGGAAAAAAATAGTTATTTTAATTTTTTTACGAAAACTGTCACTATCTTAAATTCTTTCTTGCAGAGGTGTGGAATAAATATATAAGGATGATGTGGACAATTGATGTCTTTGCCTTAGTCCTGATACAATTGTTTAATCTGTACCCCCATTTTTTACTATAAAAGTAACCACAGTATGTTGCCCTTTGTCTGCATTGCTATGGTATGGGTTAGAATTATCAGGGATTTTTAAGTGTGATGCAATACATTAACTGGGTTTGGCAAGTTTACATGTGAATAAATACTTAAGAAGACTGGAGAATTAGCCAGAAGTCAGAAGGACAAATTGTGCATGGAATTAAAGTAACTGGGCATAGATACTCTCATAATGAAAAGATAACAGTTTGGAGACATTTTGTGTTTTTAGTTAGCAGTTTGTTAATGATGACATTTAAATCACTAGAGCCACTTTTTGGAAGTAAGTATCTCACTAATACAAAGTGTCAAACTTTGATGTGCTTTCATAATAGGGGTTAAATGGATCAAGAACACAAGAGTAAGTAGTTTACAATGTACTAAAAAAAGAAATGGGAGTCTGTGTTTTAAGTTATGGAGAGGAAATTAAATGTTTGGTGGTGCTTCTCTTCATATTGAGGTAAGAAAATTGGATAAAGTCTTTGATTGGCCTGCTATAAAATGACATTTTAGCTAGCAATTTGCTCAGTGTAGGCATAATTACATTCTCTCTCCATAATTAGTAACCTAAGGGGGTATATAAAGGATAAGTGTTTCTCATTCTTTTTAGAGTAAAAGGAAAAAACAATCCACATGCTTTCTTGAGAAAAGTCTAAGAATAAATGCATTCATGGAAGAAATGTTCCAAGTTAATGTCACTATCTTGATGAAGTAATAAAAATTAAAGAACAAACTCAGTTGACCATTAATGTCTCACATCTAAGGTAACTAGAAAAGCATATTCTAGTTGTCTGGATCTTCACTCTTCTCTAAACATACCTCTTGTTTTCCAATTCCAGACCTTTATGCCATCTTTTTTTTCCTCCTGGTAAATATTCTTCCACATTCTTGTACATTAATTCATTTCTATGTGAATACATTCACTTCCTACATATTTATTGTTCTTGTAACATAGTCTGGAAGTTGTATAAAATCCTGTAGATATAGAATGTATCAACTCCCTAAAAATCTTCCTTTTGTTTTATTAGATCAATTCGAATATCATTTCATTCAAGAGATCACTAAGATTCACTTTATAGGAATTAATTTCTCTCTTACTAATACCTCCTTTCATGCCTGTACTAATCTTTGTTTTGGCATATGAAAAGTGCAAGGAATGTGAGTGTGTGTGTGTGTGTGTACATGTATATTCCATCACTTATATCTTCTGTATTACCTATCAAAGTTACTGACTCTGATAGGTACTTAATAAATGTAATTGTTAGGTAGAATTAAGGCTCAAAGGGAAACTAAAGATGGGAAAATTATATATGTTATATTGGAGTCTACATTTTTTTCTTTTGTCTTTTACATTTTTAATTATTAAGGGTATATAAGTGTTGTATATCTTTACAAGGCACATGTGATGTTTTGATATAGGCATACAATATTAATTAATCAAATCAGGGTAACTGGGATATCCATCACCTCAGGCATTTATCATTTCTTTGTGTTAGGAACATTCCAATTCCACTCTTTTGTTTTAAAGTAAACCCTAACTTGTTGATTATATCACTTTGTTTTGCTATCTAATATTTTTCATTCTAGCTAAATAAATAACTATATCTTTGTACTCATTAACAATCCCCACTTCATCTTCCCTTGCTGCTACACTTCCAAGCATCTGATAATCATAATTCTTCTCTCTGTTTCCATGTTTAAATAGTAATTTTTCTACCAAAAGTAATTTTACTACTTCAAACATTTTTAAAACTTTTATGGTGAATAACTATATTACTGGTTCTCAACCTTGACCACAAATTAGAATCCCTTAGAGAAGTTTTTATATAAAAAAAGAAATACCCATATCCCATAAAAGCTATAAACCCATCTTACTATTATCAGAACATTTATTTGAGGCACAGTGAGGAAAAGGTAATGGATTGGATTAGAAGATGTAACAAATAATGTTTTTGCCCATCCAACATCTTTATCCCCTTAATTTGGCAATGGTACCTGCATTTTGTTTTGAGGGACTCCCATTCTGTTTCAAGGCACATGGTGGTAGTTGAATTACCCCTCCCTCCTCCACTGCTCTAAGTCCTAGGCATGATCTAGTAACACTAGATCAGGCATTGTGGTCAGGCATTGTACTATATTTCTTCAATCACAATGATTGCTTGAGAAATGTGCACTGGAAGTAAGCATAATTAATCAGAGTCCTCTCTGGGACTTTTTTGGTAGCACATTAAACAAAGACAGTCTTTGGCTGCAGGGATTAATAAACTATAGCAGAATAAAACTACTTGCCAACATGTAGGAATATATCCGTGAAAACAATGCCAACACAGAGAAAAGGAAAATGAGGAGATTGAAAGAGGTAGATTACAGACAATAATATGTTATGTCTTGGATCTGTTTGTGCATGAAAGTAGACACATTGTGTGTAGAATATCTTGAATTTTCCCCTTTAGATGCATACCCCCCCTTTTTTTCATTCTATTTCATGCCCTGGTAGCATGACTAGTATAAATTGCATTAAAGTGTTCCCTTACCTTCTGGCTTCCCTGTGAGTTTGACTATTGGAATCAGACAAATTGAAAGGTAAGATGGATTGAGGTCACTCCTCCCAATTATTTAACTGATAGGCTGTCATATGTCCATTGACTTCATTTTTTCTGCCAAAGACTACAATTTATGTCAAAAGATCCATTCACACATCTGCCCACAATATGCCCCAATGACTCTTCCTTCCTAATGGTAATAATTGCTTCTTGCTGTTGTTATCTTTTATTACACAGTCCTATATTGGTTTCCCTAAACCTTGCTCTTATCTTTGTAAATAGGCTCTTTATGAAGCTGTCCTAGAAATTAAAAAAAAAAAACAACAACAAAAAAGAAAAAACAGTATTTCTTTAGAAAATACTTGAATCCAGAGCTTTAGTCCTGTATAATAATAATAACCCTTAATTGTATTGATATTGCTATAGAAAGATATTAATAACATATTAACTGCTAAATGTTTTTTTTCTGATTGTTTTTGAGCCATCTTGTATAAAGTAAGATGAGGTATTTTAATAGTCCAAGAAAAATAGATGAAATTCACCAAGAAATACAAATTAATTATCAATATTCACATGTATTAATCCAATGGTTTGTTCCATCTCTGAATAAGAAAAAGCAAACAAACAAACAAACAAACAAACAAAACCTTTGGCTAAATGTAGGTAGCCAGGAAAGATAAAATAAGGGTCCTACATTCCCAATCATTCTAGGCATGATTTTAGCTTAGAGTTAATAGCAAAAATCTCTTACTTTGACTTCTGTGCCAAAAAAAAATCAAAAAAAAAAAAAATCTGGACTAACGTTGTGGGAAGGAGTCCTGCAAATAATTACCAATGTTCCAACAAATGCTACGTATGCTAGTGGAAGCACTTTTCCTTCAGTGTGATCACACTTGCCATTGAAATTGAATTCATGTTTACAAGATTTTTTAACGTCATGCTAAGAATAATGTTCATCATACATTACAGGTAAGTTTTTACCCCTTGCCCATCCTCCTCACCCCCTTCTTGTATTTCA